>JAUTXW010000626.1:0-230834 GCA_030620095.1 Kuschelorhynchus macadamiae
TGCACGTCATTATTATACATAACCTTATTGCACAGATAAGGAGGCGCATAACCAATCTTAATTTTAAAAATTAGGGTTAACACATTTAAAGTTATGTATTCAGACACTGGTAAGCACTGTAAACATTCCTGCATTAATTTAATTGGTGTATATCTGTTACGTGATAAAATTATTCTCATGCCTCTGTTTTATAATTTTTGTAAAACACTAATTTCATTTTTGTTTAGTAAATACAGAATACTTGTGCAGAAGTTAAAGTGTGGAAGAACCATTGTATTGTATACAGTGAGTTTTGCCCAAAATGATAAATACAAAGCACACCTTGATAAATGATTAATATTATAGCTAATTCTAGATATTACAGGCTTGGCACGTTCTTTAAAGCCTAACTGTTCATCAACAATTATTCCAAAATATTTTATTTTTTTAACATGTTCTACAGAACAATTACCAAACTGTATGACATGTTTATTTTCTATGAATTTTTCTCTAACAGTTTCAGTTCCTAAAATCATAAATTTTGTTTTTGTGATATTAACTTTAAGTAAGTTCTGACAGGTATATTCATGTAAATTAGTCAGAGCACCATTAATGTTAGCCACCAGTTGTTCAAGATCTTTCAACGAAGCCAAAATTAGGGTATCGTCTGCAAATAAATGAATATCGACTGCACTGGCAACATGTACTATATCATTTATGTACAAGATAAATATATATATTTATATAATAAATATATATATATATATATATATATATATATATATATAATATATAAATATAAACATATTTTCAATAATGTAAAGAAAAAGAATTATTGAAATTTGTGACACAGTCAAAGTCAGGATGAAGTTGATAAACAAAGGGAACTTGATTCATTTGTACGGCCGCATAATGATGATATAGATTTGGTAGACCAAAATCTTATTTTCCATGGTCCAGTCAATTTACTTGGTGATGAACCCTTAAGACTGGCACATTCAGATTTGTTGAATATAAATAAAAAATATAAGTTAGCAATGTTTAGTAGGACGATTTTAATCAAGTTTGCAGCTATTTATTGATATTCAGTCATTTTGCATGTTACTAGCAAATTTTGCTATTGTCATATCAAAAAGAAACGTAAAACTGCAAAAGTCCTACCTGACAAAATTAAATTATACCTGTGAATTCTACTATAATAAACTGTAAATGCTGAAATACCTATAATACTGTAATACGTTTTTGTTGTTTTGTATTAAGATCTTCGTTAATAGTTCACCTATATATATATATATATATATATATATATATATATATATATATATATATATATATATATATATATATATATATATATATACAGGGTGAGTCGGGAGGATCGCCCCAAACTCCAGGAGTGTGTTCTATGAAAGATACTGATTTAAAAAAACTCATATGTTCTTATTCGATTCTCATTTGTTTTCAACTTACAGCATAAATTAGAATATAAACAACACAATATATATTTAACAAATTAACGTTTCAATCATTAGATTTCATCATATTAAATGTTCAAAAATGCCCCCATTGAGCTCTAAACATTTTCGGCTTCGTCTACGTAGGGCACCTGTTGCTCTTCTAATTGCCTCATGCCTTTCTTTAATTTCATCTGCAATATTTCTGATACGCTGAATAAGTGCTTCTCAAGTGTCCACTCTCACTTTGTACACTTCATTTTTTAACCAGCCCCATAAACCGAGTGCAGTGAGGTCAGGAGATCTTGGAGGCCAAATAATAGGACCACCGCGACCAATCCAACGCCTTGGAAACCTCCCGTCTAAGTGTTGCCTGACTTGATGTGCGAAATGTGCTGGAGCTCCATCATGCTGGAAGTACATTTGCCTTCTGATGTTTAGGGGAACATCCTCCAGTAGTCCTTGTAATTCATTTTAGAGAAATTCACAATAGTAGTCCCCTGTGAGGCGAATTTCCAAAATAAAAGGGCCAATGACATAACTATCTATCATACCACACCATACGTTTACCGAGAACCTATGTTGAAAGTTGCTCTCGACTGTTGCATGCGGATTTTCCTCTGACCAGACATGGCAATTGCGACTATTATTAATACCGTCACGAGTAAATGTTGCTTCGTCCGTGAAAAGTATGCGCGATATAAGATGACGATTATTGTCTATCCACCGACAAAACTCCATACGTTTGGCAAAATCTTCTGGCTGTAGGTGTTGGATTTTTTGTAAGTGGTAAGGATACAAACCTTGCTCGTGGAGCGTATTTATCACTCTTTTTTGTGGAATGTCCAACTGAGCAGCCATTCTGCGTGAACTGATGGTTGCATCTTCTTCTACTAGGTCCAGAATATTTTCTACTTCTTCTAAAGTTTGTTGAGTAGCTCTTTCAGAAGTTGTGTTGGCACTGGGAAGTGTTCCGCTTTCGCATAGTTTGTTGAAAACTCTCATAAATACTTTCTTATCAGGATGACGTTGAAATGGGAATCGTTGACGGTATTCTTCAGCAGCAGCTGTAGCATTCCCATTGCAAAAACCATAAACAAATATCATATTCGCATACTCTAAGTGTGAGTAAAAATTCGGCATTTTGGAATATGTTCAACAGCTCGAATTCAAAAATGACACTGACAGGTACGAATTCAAAAATGACACTGACAGGTATAGTACCAGTAAATGGAACATTAACTTATTTTGATTTCTAAGCACCCTATAATTATTATGTTGTATGTATGGAATTATGCTTGAAATCTTATTTTTGTTGTAAGTTGAAAACAAATGAAAATCGAATAAGAACATATGAGTTTTTTTAAATCAGTATCTTTCATAGAACACACTCCTGGAGTTTGGGGCGATCCTCCCGACTCACCCTGTATATAAACATATATTCAATAATGTAAAAAAAATAAACAAAACACGTACAATCAAATAGAATCATTTCAATTCCTGGTAAAAATGATGACCATGAAGAAATTCAATTAGTAACGAGAAGAAAAGGAACTAATATTGACAAAAATGGGCCAAAACTAAGTCTAGGAACAAACGATTTGGAAAATTTCCTTAAAGTGGCTTCAAAGCTTTCATGGATCATTTTTTTTATCCGGGTTCAAACCTACAACGGACCTTCAAAATATTATCGAATTCTTAAAAAACATAGTCTAGATAGGGGACTGCACATTTAAGCAACTGAAGACGCGTAAAGACCAGCAAAATAGCTCTTTAAAGTTAGCTGTACCACAAAATCAAAAGGAAGACCTAATCTATCGCCAAAGGGTATTATTATAAAACATTTTTACAATTTACAATGCCGGATTCACAACAGCCCCCTTCTCTCAAAAGGGAGAAAGGATCCGAAAGATGTTTAATTAAAGTAGTTCACTGCAATTTTGGATCATCAAAAAAGTATAAACAAAACATTCAAATTAAAAAAGTAAGCCAACACATAAAATATATGTGGTAGACAAAAACAAGATTTAATAAAGTAATAAAGGAAGTAAAGTCAAAAGTCAAAATATGTCTGTAAAATATTCATCAATTGTATAATAGGCCTTCCCAATCAAGTTTTTTAAACTCCTTTCTTAATTTTCATCCACAAGAAATGTTTCTTAAATTTGCAGGAAGTTTATTTTTCTTCCATTGAAAATAAAGGATTTTTTTTATCAAGTCTGATGAAGGGATAGGTAATCTAGTTATATGGGTACTTCCTGTGGCATATGCAGTTTCAGACAGGACTTCTGAACCAAATTTTACCCGAACCAAACATACCGTTTCAAGAATAAAGAAGCTAGAGTAAATATTTTCAAGAACTTAAACAAAGGTCTGCAAGAATCTCGGGTCCTAGCTTTAGACATATATCGAATTGCTCTTTTTTGTATAACTAATGTATAGTTCAGTACATATTTAGGGCAGCTTCCCCAGAAATGCAAGCCATAGCGCAAATGAAACTCTATCAAAGCATGATATACACACTTTGCCACGAATATATCTAACTCCTAAGAAAAATTTTTAAGCGTATAGCAACCTTTGGCGATTTTGGAGTTCACATTTAAAATATGTTTTTCAAATTTAAGTTGTTGACATTTAAAGTACCTATTGGTTGGTCATTCATTTTAACATCATCGATTTAGCATTTAAAAGATTGTCTTTGCTATGTTCAGTGTAAATGAATTTGAATTACACCAGTCTTTTTTTTTTGTTTGGTCCAAATCCCCTCTAACAATTTGCTCCACCTGGTTGGGATCACTGTGGTCCCGTAAGACAGTTGTGTCCTCTGCAAACATTGTGAATGAACCTTGAATATTAATAAGTGGGAGATCATTGACGTACAACAGAAAAAGCAAAGGGCCCAAAATTGACTCCTGCGGAACACCTGCAGAAATGTTTAACCTGCCTGACTGGTCATTATTAACACATACAATCTGACACCAATCAGCCAACTAGGAACAAAACCAGGCATAGGCTTTCCCCCTAAACCCGTAAACCTCAAGGTTGCTGAGCAGTACTCCATGATCAACACAGTCAAATGCCTTAGTTAGATCACAGAATACCGCAGCAGCAACCTCTCCGTCATTCAGACGTCCATATAACGCCTCCAGAAAATTGAATATAGCGTCATCTGTAGACAACGATGATTGAAACCCAAATTGATGTATGTTGAGAATATTGTGTTTTTTAGGAAGAGTAACATCCTCTTTTTCATAAGTTTCTCTATAACTTTAAATAAGGTAGGCAACAGAGAAATCGGTCTAAAATTGGAAGAAGAATCAGTTTCACCCCCCTTAAAAATTGGAACAATGGTGGCAAATTTTAGTTCGGATGAAATATTCCCCACATGAGAATGACCAATTAATAGCTTCTGCTAACCAGATTAATGTACAATATGGAAGCTTTGATAGTACTCTTACAGTAATATTGTCCCAACCAGAGGCTTTTGACATTTTTAATATCCCTAAAAATTTCAATCAATTCTTCGGGATTAGTTGGTAATATATAGAAAAAGTCGTTTATTACACTATTTTTAAGATATTCCAGCAGATCACCTCTTTGACAAATATTTTTGGCTAATTTTTCAGCTACAGTTCAATAAAAGGAGTTCATATGTTATTCCACAACAGTGCAGGTTCTACCTGTTAAGTCACTAACAATTTTCCAACATTCCTTTTGTCTGTTATGGGGTTTTTCAATTTTTTGTGAGAAATATATCTTTTTTGCCAAGTTGATCTGTATATAGCACGGTATTTTCGGTAATAATCCATGAAAACACTACTATGAAACAAAAATTTTCTTAAAGTATGTAAGGAACACATATTTTGGGCAGACACCTTTAGACCTGACGTAATCGCTAGTTAAATCTGTCTATTATGGACTAATCTAATATACCTTTCCTTGAGCATGATGCCTCGTCAGCTCATTCTACTTATACAAATTAAATAATAACAATATTAACAATAACAACTTGCTATACAGGGTGATACTCCAATGAGCAGTATTTGTATTCATGTATTTTCACTACATATCAATGTTTATAGAGCATCCTAGGATGAGTTTGGTGCTTTCTTGAATACAAGGGAGACTGCCATTGGAATGACTAGGGTTTCAGAGAATATTGTCCTCCTGGGGGATTTCAATGTTTAATTTGGGACTAGTCAAAAGGAGTGCATGCTTTTAAATGATGTGCTGGGAACCTATGGTATGGTGCAGATGATTAATGAGCCAACAAGGGACGATGCTCGTATTGACAATATTCTTGTTAATTTTAATGTGCTGGAGTGTGTTTCTGGTAATATAAACTTAAACCTATCAGATCATTTGGGCCAGGAACTACAGTTTTGTTTAAAGGAAGGAAGGATGACCCTTCAGAGAAACTCTTTTCGCCCTATAACTAAACAAGGTCTATTTTTTATTTTATTTAAGTTTATTAGTCTGAAGAAAAAATACATTTTCATAAATAGGTCAAAAAGGAATTCAATAAAATAAAATACGTTACATAGAAGAAATACTTAACATAATAATACATATTAGACTTAAAACATACAAGTATCAACTACAAAACATTGAATTAAAATACCATTAAATCTACACTAATAGTAAGTTGATCTCCTTATTCTCTCTTATGGCACTTTGAAAATCAGTCACTGAATAAGGAGCAACGGCTGTTAAATATTTTTTTAATTGAGTTCTGAACCGTAATGAATTCAGTTGCCTGAAAGCAAGAGGCAATAGATTGTATAGATCTATGCCAACAGTCTTATTCTTATGAAGCCTGTTCTGTGGTTTTAAAATATTTCCCTTGTGTCGGGTATCATGGTCATGAATGACTGAATGAGTGGTGTGTTGATGAATGTACTTTTTTAGGTAACATATATTCTCCAAAGAGAGTCAGTATATAGTGTCGAAGAAAAAGAGTCTATGTAAATTCTTTAATCTTGTAGATAACTATATGTGGGATTTTATATCTGATGATAACTTAAATATAGAAGCAAAGTCTCAGAATCTGACGTGTATTCTTAAGGAGTCCCACATATTGACCATTCCAGAAAAACATATACTGTTGGGTCGGTGCAAGCCGGTATATTGGATTGGTTTGATGAAAACTTAAAAGCCATGAGAGAATACCTAAAGTTTCTTCTTGCGGTAAGTAAACAATTTAATTCACCAGCAGCAAATTTTCTTTTGAGTGTAGATACTGAAATAACTTAACACTAAAAAAACAAAGTGATATAGAGGCAACAACGCAAGCCTACATAACCCCACAATGAATTGTTCAAAGTACAATGGTTCAAATGGTAAAAATTTTCTATCACAAGAAGATATTTCTTCCACTCCTTTCTACAGCTACAGATTCAATAATAATTCCTAATCACTTGTAAATATCTATGATGATACAATTCAATGTCCCGAAGTAAGACCATCTGCAAGTAAAAGAAAGAGAGAGCATACTCCAAGAGTAATTAGATGGGGAAAATGGATTGAATATTTTGAAATAAAGGATAAGAAAAAGAATATAAAGATTTGGAAGAACAAAAAAAAAGAAAGGAAGGGAGCTCAAAAGAAATAAGATAAACAAGAAAATAAGAGAAAAGAGTAGTTCCAGCCCTGAGAATGAAGAATGGGAAGGGAGCAGAAGCAGTTTAGATGATAAAAATGAACTTGAAGCAATCAAAAATTTTGAAACTTATAAAAACGTCCAACAAAAATTTAAAACCAGATTTTATGCTTGTTTTATTCGCATTTTCTGGTAAATGCTCTACAATAATATACGAATATGTACCAACTGTAACAAAATGCATAAATGATAGTGAGGTAGATATAAACTGTTTAAGGTGTTTAGCCCATTCGTTCCCATTATACTTATGAGACAAGCTACAAAATTTAATGGCGGCGCAATCTATGTGTAAAATTTCAAATTATATTGATATATTCTGTTTATTGTAAAAGGGGCAACTGCCCTAAATGGTAGAAATTTAGAGTGTAAATTCTGTGTGCGTTATAACGAGTTATTTTGTGTAGAGCCGACAAATTTACTTCGGACGGTAAGTTGAGAATTATTTTCAGTGCATTATTTTGCTATTCTTTCTATTCTTTAGACGTCTAGTAGTTAATATTCTAACGTAGATATTTAGTAGTGTACTCATTTGAGTACAGTGGGATAATCCTATATAAAATTTAAAAATAAAAATGGTGATGTACGTTTGTCATATTGCAGATTGACACTGTACATTCTTATAAACCAATAAGTACAGGATCACTTTATAGAAGAAAATATGGAACTTTGAAACCTGCAATAAATTCCGTTTTTTCCAGTCATAAGGACGGAGCAGACGACCAAACCAATGAAGCATGATGTTATTTTTCCGATGGTGGCAGGTAGTATAGGACTTCATTACAAGTCAAGTGACAGATGAATCTGAATGTGAAGAATGGAATATTCCACTGGCTACTTTGTGTCAAAGACTAAATATGAAATCAGCATGGGTAGAGCCAAGTTGTACCGAAATGTTTACTGATCTTTCAACGGACAGCTCAGAAGGATGCAGTGATCATTTAGAATTGTTGAAATCTGTATTACACAATTCTTCTCTAGTTGAAATTTTTGAAAAGTTATGGAATACAGAAATATTTGATCATATTGTGAAGGAAACAAACATTTGTTCGTTCTAGAAAAAAGCTTTTTTTTTTGTCCTGTGCGGACATAAAATTCTTTGTTGGTATTCTTCTATTAACAGGTTATCATAAACCCTCATGAGAATGTTTGTATTGGAGCTTACATGCTGACTTGTAAGTACGGTTCGTTTCGAGCACTACTTGGAGAAATAGATTTCAGGAAATAAAAAAATCGGTAAGTTTTCTTTACCTGGAACTTCCCTCGTTATGAATATTGGGAATAGCAAAGTGTGACTCAATTTAGTTCAGTACATAGTAATTTAGTAACACATATATACTGTATTTTTAAGCATTTTTCTTGGGTATCATTTTCCATTTCACCATTTCCATCACATTGGATTCCTACCAATATTTTACCAGTTTCTACTTATGTCACACTTGATTTTTGGGCATAATTTAAAATAAATTAAATAAGTAGTTTTTACATTGACACACACCACCATTCATACCAGTTTATCCAAATATTATATTTAATATTTCTGCAGAATTCAATTGAACTAGATTTTTTTGTTGATTTTTTTAAAATTTCATTTGGTCGCCATTTTGTTTCGTCATCTTGAATTTGTACCACAACTTTACGTTTGTCTCTATATTACACTTAATGATTGCACACAATTTGAAATTAATCTAATAAGTAGTTTTTTCAGGCTGATTTTTTAAATATTTTATTAGGCCGGCATTTTGTTTTGCTGGATTCATACTAAAATGTTACCACTTCATTCTTATGTAACACTAGATTTTTGTGCAAAATCTGAGGTAAAATGGATAATTTATTTTTCAGTAGTAATTTTTTAACGCTTCACGAGGCCACCATTTTGTTGGGGCATACAGGATATTTACTAAAATATTATCCAGTCACTACCATATGTGGCTTAATTTTTGGCAATTTTAAGTCAACCAACCTAGTAAGTAGTTTTTAAGCTATGCCGTCAACTCACAGACAGACAGACAGACAAACCAACGGAATTAATAAAACATTTTTTGGCATTTAGAGACGCTAAAACGTGAAGATATGTAAAACCTGAAAGGGCGATCTTTTTACGATTACAAACATTTTATTTGGCCGTCATTTTGTTCCGCCATTTTGAATTAGTACCTCAATTTTACTAGTTCATCTCTATACTCCAATTAGTTATGACACTTAATTTGAAATCAATCCACTAAGTAGTTTTTCAGGATGAATTTTTAATAAGAAAGAAATTAACGGCCATTCAGACAAAATATTCTGCCTGTAGTAAGCTTATTCAAGTATAGGTTCCAAAAATAATGGATCATTATACTGACAAGCCTTTCGCCAATATAATAATTGGTATTGCACAGCTTCCCAAAAAAAAATGAATGCCTGAGTATGTCGCGCTTAGTTTAATGTTTTTAAACATTACTAGAGGTATCAATTACAAACCTCCCATTTGTTCCCATAGGTGGCACCTCTTTACTTTATGGGTTATAATATCTCACTGTCTAATATTTTCATCGTTTATATTCAACATACCGTTGAGTGTTTTCCAACATCTCTACCACAGGGCTGCATTGGCCTGATGAGCCCCATATAGGGCGAAATGTCATCAATTATGCCGGTAGAGATGATGGAAAGCACTTAAAGGCTTGTCACTAGAATGGTCCAATAGTCCAAAAGCTACGATGAGGCAGAACTGTTAGAAGAACTGATGATCTTCGATAAAACTGAAAAACTAGAAATCACTCATATAAAGGAAAGAAGATATGTATTGTTTGCGGAGACTATAGGAACAACATTTACCAAATTAGTAAACAACGAAGTGAACCTTGGATGGGAAACCAGTAGAATCAAAGAGAACTATATGTTAGGAAGTGCTTTAAATGTTAAGGCTAGGGAAACCAAAATTCTCAAGGCGAACCTCTACAGTTGTCTGCTGATCAGATAAACAATTATTATTGTTCTGTTGCAGGGAGCCTGACTGCACAACTGCTTCCTACCGTGGATCCTTTGCAACACTTAACTTTAAACGAGGTAAAAAATTCATTCTCTTTTTTTCCAACTGACTTAGTGGAACTTAAAAAAACCTTTAATGAAATTAAAAACAAAACTGCCGCAGGTGAGGATGGATTGTCTGCCAGGTTATTTCTGAACCTTCCTGAGGCGGCATTGAATGTCTTGGTTTCTGCCATTAACAAGTCATGGGAGAGTGGTGAATTTCCCTCTTGTTTGAAAACAGCAAAGGTAATCCCTCTATTTAAAGGTGGTGACCCTAACCAACCATCAAATTACCAATATCGCTTCTTTCAACACTCTCAAAAATCATTGAAAAATTAGTTAAAAAACGTATAATGTCATTTCTTGAGAGCAATAATATACTGGATCGCAAACAATTTGGATTCCAATGCAATAAAAGTACAAATGATGCCATGTTTGCATTGTTGGAGGGAGTTTATAAAAACATAAATGTAGGGGAAGAGGTTGCGGCGGTATTTTGTGACTTATCAAAAGCTTTTGATTGTGTGTCATGATATACTGCTGCGCAAAATTCATTGTTATGGTTTTAGGGGTTGTGCTCTGGAATGGCTGGAATCCTACTTGAGGGGAAGGAGTCAAAGAGTGTTTGTGGATAACACATCATCAGAGGGCCGATTAAATGAATGGGGTGTGCCTCAGGGTTTGGTACTTGGACCAGTGCTTTTTCTCCTGTACTTGAATGATCTATCATCTATTGATATTAAAGGAAAATTTACATTGTTTGCCGACGATACTACCATCTTGGGGCACTCCAAAAATGTTGAGACATTGGGAGATATTATCAACTCAGACTTGATAAAGGTGTCAAATTGGTTTGATTCAAACCTATTGTTGCTAAATCTGAGTAAGACCCATGTAATTAGTTTTAAGTGTAGTGTCGAGGGCTTGGTAATTGGTGATTTCCCACTGGAGAAATGTTCTGACACGAAATTTCTTGGTGTCGTTATAGATAGCAAACTGCGCTTCGACAAACATATCATGCAGTAGAGTAAAAAAATAGCTTCTGGTTGTTATGCAATTAAGGTTATTATGAACGAACTTGGACCTAAAATAGGACAAACAGCTTATCACGCTCTGATAGAATCACATCTGAGATATGGCATTGCATTTTGGGGTGTCTCCAATCAGAACCTACTAAATCTCATATTTGTCTTGCAAAAACGAGCTGTAAGATACCTTTGTGGAGCAAAGTCTAGAGATTCTTGCAGACTACTATTTGTGCAAAAGAAAATTCTAACTTTAACTTCACTTTTTATACTTGAGACTGTTTGTTTGATCTTTAAATATTGTGATGTGTTTGGGATCACTTATTCCCAGCACTACACTCGCCAGCATCATAACCTCCCATTGCCGATACCATCGAGCACTCTTATAAAAAAGTCAGTTATTTATGATGGCTTAAAGATTTTTAATCACCTGCCTGTAGGGTTGAAAAACCTACAATCTTCAGTAAAGTTTAGAAAGGATGTAAAAAAACTTTTGTTACAAAGGGCTTATTATAACCTCGAAGAATTCTTTTCCAGCTCATTTTGATATATCGATTGATCCTTGTTGTACATAAATACATAAATTATATTCAGTAGCCTATTTTTATTTTATGTGTATATTATGAATAACTGTTTTATCATAGGTGTATCACATCGTTTTTGTTTTTTTTTCTAAATGTAAATAAATTGACTTTATGATTATTAACTTCTATGTAAAAAATTTAATTTATGACTATTACTTATTGTTTAGGTTAATTTAAAGCTTTGTCAATGAGAATTCTCTTTCTTGTGATAATAAAGCATATTTTGACTTTGACTTTGACTATGGATATAAAGACTGCTGAATGCCAAAGTAATATAACATGTGGAAACTGTGCTGAACACCATAAAATCAAATTATGATGTTCTTATTTTTATAAACAATTCCATTAATTATGAAATAATGCACACTGTTTTGCCTCTAAGGAATATTAATCTTAGAAATATTGTATTTACCTAGATTACAAAACATACATTTTATGCTTGTAGCTTGTTATCAGTCACACAAAACATATCAATTTTATCAGCTCTAAATTTCAAATCTTGTATAAACTCATATACAAGAGTTACCGGAAAGTAAAAGTTGCATTGACCATATTTTCATAAAAACATTTTTAATGTACTGTAAGGTACTGGAAAATACCTTGTACATGACACACATCAGGTACATTACTGATCACTACCCTAGACAGTTGGGTTTAAGTTTTGATGAAGAAGCAATCCTAAATAGTGACCACCAAATGTATGAGATAACATTCAACAACAAAAAATTTGAACATATGATTAGCACTACAGACTGAGGGGATATTATCGCATTGGGAGATCCTAAGTTGGCTTTGAAACCTTTGTTAATGGATTTATGTCTATATATGTTAAATTTAAAAATAAAACAATTGAAATAGAAACAATAGCCATAAAAAGCTTACACCGTGATTCACAAATTGTATTATAAATTCAATTAAATAGAGAGACAAACTAGAAAAACGTGTAACAAAAGACAGAAATAACAACTGCAAAAGTATAAGAATTATCACAATCAGAGCAATAAAATTTAGAATAAGCAAAACAACATTATTATAAGAATACAATTGATGAAAGTGATAAAAATCTAAAGAGAAGTAAAAAGTAATAAGTGAGGTTGCAAATGAGCCCAATAGAAACATAAATGATATATGTATAACTAACAGCGACGGTAAATACTTTGCAAACAATTGTGAGGTTGCTAATTTTTGTAACAATTATTACATAAAAATGGGTAAGAACATGGCTAAAAAAATCTCGGATCCCACTGAACTAGTAAATTTAAACTATCCTGATCCTGTTCAGTCCATGGTAGTGAGGCCTGTTTCTGACAAGGAATTATGCATCTTGGCAGCTTAAAAAACAACTGTTCGCCTAGAATAAACGTTTTTTAAGATAGTCTTCTTTCATCCTTTAATATTGAGCCAAAAATAAATTCATTTACCCTTGTCACACAGACAACTCAGACATGCATTGATAGTCTTGACAAACCTAAATGATGAAAACC
Organism: Kuschelorhynchus macadamiae; assembly: GCA_030620095.1. Classification (NCBI taxonomy): domain Eukaryota; kingdom Metazoa; phylum Arthropoda; class Insecta; order Coleoptera; family Curculionidae; genus Kuschelorhynchus; species Kuschelorhynchus macadamiae. Next base: position 13,198 of record JAUTXW010000626.1, read on the forward strand.
TAATTATCTCTGTACTAGACCCATGTTTGTGTGACCACCGAGGTGTAAGTGTCAATCTTTTCATTTCTTGCCGTGACAAGGGCAAATTTGACTACAGGAAAATTATTACTGAACGTGGCAATGATAAAATCTGTGAGTGTTTGCTGTATTTTGACTGGACAGAATTTTACAATGGTTCAGTTCCACAGATGTCTGAACTTCTTATAAACAGTTTCAAATTCTTGGTTAATGAAAATTTACCAACTAAAAAGTTTTTTATTGAGTCACGTAAAGCACCAGTATCCTGGTTTAATCAAGAACTTAGAGATATGAGAGATACATTGAATGCTATTAAAACAGTAGCAGAGTATCTGAAAGATGAAGCTTCTTCTCGTGCTTATAAACATTTTAAAAAACAATATAAAAGCAAAATAGTAGAAACCAAAAAAGAAGCATATAGTAATTTTATTAATAATTCACGTAACAAAATGAGGGATTGCTGGAAACTGATTAACTTTGAATCTAATAAAACTACAAACAATAATAACTGCGCTATAGATCCTGATACTATGAATGATTATTTTGTCTCAGTGGTTAGTGAATTAATCAAAAGTCTCCCTACCACAGACCACGATATTGATGTCCGGGTACCTGTGTGTGCAAACTCTTTTTTCTTGGGTCCCTTTACGTCAGCTGAAGTTATGAGTGAGATAAACACTCTAAAGCCCTCTACTGCTGCTGAAATATATGGACTAAATAGTGAAATTATTAGGGAGTCTCAACACTTGTTAATTCTACCCCTAACTACACTTTATAATAAATGCATTGAGCAATGTATTTTTCCTGACTGCTTCAAGGTTGCAAGAGTGGTTTCTATTTTTAAAAAAGTTGAGCGTGCTGACCCGTCAAACTACCGACTGATTTCTATCTTGCCAATTTTTGAAATCTTATTAAAGTCAATGTTAATAAACTATTTAGAAAAAAATAATATAATTAATGGTTTCCAATTTGGATTTACAGCAGGGTACTCTACTGTGCAGGCAGTTTCAAGTTTAGTGGATAGAATAGTTGGGGGCTTTGAGGAGGGCACACATACAGGAATAACCCTGTGTGACCTCAGCAAGGCCTGTGTTGACCATGAGAGGCTTCTGCACAAGATGGAATATTTCTATAGCTTTCGAGGACCAGCACTTAATTTCTTTAGGTCATATTTACTGAATAGGACTCAGTGTATTGGGTAATCAGCAGTCTAGCTTCAGGGAGGTCAAATATGGGGTTCCTCAAGGCTCAATTATAGGAACCGTCCTTTTCACACTATACATTAATGACTTATATTATCATCTTCTTCCCGAACGTTGCATTCTTTACGCAGATGACACCAGTGTGATTATGTCTGCTATTGATCCTCTTACTTTAAATAATAAAATGAGTGTACTTCAACAAAATGCCAAAAATTGGTTTGACATGAATAAACTATGCATGAATGAGGCTAAAACTCAAAAGATTGTGGTATCAAGTAACCCAAGGGATAATTCTAGGCAGTTTGTGTGTGTACTAGGGATAAATATTGACAGTAATCTTAGGATCATATAGATTTTACTTGTCGTAAACTGTCATCAAGTCTTTTTCTGCTAAGAAGGCTAACAGGATGTGTTGAGGACATGGGATTGATTAGTGCTTATTATGCAATTTTCTACTCACATATTTTGAGAAGAGAAAGCTGTTCGCATTCTGGCAAAGGCTGTTTATAGGGACCATTGTAAGCCCCTATTTATTCATCTTAAGCTTTTAACGGTGCCTTGCATATACCAAGCCCTTTTAGAAATCCATAAGAACAAAAATAACTCTAAATTAAACTCTGACTTTCATCAGTATGATACAAGAGTCACAAAAGTTGTGACTACAAAAATCAATAAATAACTCTCTTCCTCTAAAATACTATAATAAGCTCAAACAGTCTACAAGGGACTTACATTTTAAGGATTTTAAGGTCAAAATTAAGGCCGAGTTGTTGGAGCATGGCTTTTATTCCACCCAGGAGCTTATGACCACACCCCTTACTATTTAGATGTGTAAAATGTATGTGTTTACAGTTAAATAAAAAAAAATTAGTCTTAAAACAATTTATATGTGTATTAGTTTTTTTTATGTATCATTTTAATTATTTTAAATTTTAACGACGATTGTAAGAAACTATGTTTTATGACATGAATAAATCAGTATTTCAGTATTTCAGTACCAAAGACAGGCAAGAATGCCGAAAATTTTTTTGAATTTCGTAGTGTTGTTTCGGTTGGCGATTGGAGCGTTTTTTCAAGAGATAAAAATATGTCGACAACAAAAACCAAATATTTTTCAGAGATTATAATTGGCCGAATACTTTCGTTTGGTTACTTGGCAGGCAAAGGAAAAGCAACACAGTATTCGCTAAGCACTGCTTCAACATCCATCAAAACAAATAAATTTAAGAGGATTGGGATGCTATTGCATGTGGTATAATTTATCAGACGATGGTACCTTCCCTTCCGTAAAGCCACAAAAACACACCTTTTATTCGATTGCAAATTATAAGGGCACAATAGTTTCTGACGGTGTCATAGTCACAGGAGATACATTGGAGTTGACATTAGAAAAAAATATTTTGAATGATCTCAAGAAACTTATCGGCACTCCGCCAGAGTCAAAATTCAAAATTCTTTTATTGCCATTCAGGTTAAGCATAACATTGGGTCGTCACAAATACTAAACATATAAATATAAATTAAACGCTGAAAATATAAATTAAAAGCAGACCACATACACACAGACACACATTCAACAAACACACAAATTAAAACTAATACTTAACAGAAATATAAGCTTAAACTAGGATTGTCAATGACCAGACTAGGTTATATAGCATGTCTTATCTGACAGTATTAACATTGATAATTGTAATTAATATGTTTTGCTGTTTGATGTATGAAATATTCTTCCAATGACTAAAAAGGATGGTTTCTAAAAGAGTCTCTAATTATTGCTTTAAAGCTACTATATGACTTAACATCCTTGATAATTTTTGGAAGTGAATTAAATATCTTAATTCCCATATAATGGGGTCCTTTCTCATAGAGTGTTGTTGAGTGTTTTGGAGTATTAAGATAATCTCCATGTCTCCTTATTATATTACTATTTCCTATAGAATCATTACTTCTAAATTCGTGTTTGTTTTTATATACAAAGCAGCACATGCCATACAAATAAACAGAGTACAGGGTCATTATGCCCAATTTATGGAAGAGCGGTACACAGCTTTCTAGATAGCTTGCCTTACACATTGTTCGTATAATTTTTTTTTGTAATAAAAACACCCGGGATGCAGACTGAGGATGAGTTGCCCAAAATATTACACCATATAGGAGACGAGAATGGACATAAGCATAGTAGAAAAGCATAAGAGAGTGTTCACTTACAACATCTCTCAGATTATAAATAGCGTAATTTGCTGATGAAAGTCTTTTACATACAAGGTCTCCATGGTAATGATAGCTCAATTTGTCATCCAGTTCAAGACCAAGAAATTTTAATGTTTCAATTTGATTAATTTTTTGATTTCTAATTCCGATAGAAAGTTGCGAATTGGTCGAAATATTGTTTCTATTTTTAAACTCCATAAAGTTAGATTTGCTAGCATTAAGCAGAAGTAAGTTATTTTCACACCAGTCTTGCATATTTTCGGCAGCTTGATTGGCTAATTGATAAGCGAGAGCTGTGCTCTTGTTTGATACAACAATTGAGGTGTCATCCGCAAACTGCACTACCGATATATCATTTCCACCCAGTCTGATACTCAAATCATTGGAAAAAATAAGTGTGCATTTCCGACGATTCCTCTTCATCTAACAGTAGCAGAAGCATGGAGTTAAAAGATTCTACTTACCCAGACTCGGATCTAGAAGAATCAACGGAAATCAGGAAAACCTACTCCGACACCTTGACTATAGAAACTGAGAAATATTATGCGGTTTTCTATGATGAAAAATAGTTTCTTGGAAAGGTCATCGAGGCGAGAAATAATGATTCATATGTCATTAAATTTTTGTCACAAAACCTAAATGAATTTTACTGGACCAAAAAATCTGATTTAGATGTGGTCCGAGTCCATATCGTATATGGACCAATAAATATGATTGGATCACACCCCATGACAATCTCTGGGTACGATCAATCTCAAATAGAGAAAAAGTACAAAGTTTTTAAGAAAAATGTTGTATAATTTGCTTTTCTAATAGATTTGTATAAATATTTTATCTTTCCACTGTTTTTGTTAGTTTTGTTTTAACTTCTTTTGTCTATACACCCTTTATAAGTATGTTGAGTATGTAACTTGTATATTTAAAAACAAATAAATAAGTATAAATATCAAATGAAACGTCTTTTACTAGAAAACACCTCAGGAAACATGTATAAAAAACCTCGTTTTTAACCTAGGAAGAATATTTTAAAGGTAGGTAAAGTAAATTATAATTATATATGCAACATATGTTTTATTTTTTTCAACAAAATTGACAAGTGACGGTAACTGTAAGAATGGTTTACAAAAAGAAATTTAATATTTATAGATTTTTCTAAACACTAGTAGTGAAAAAAGTAATAGATTAACATAGGTAGACAAGGATATTTTTGACCTCACGCATTTGTATCCCTCCATTTGGTCCATATACAACACTATGCTCAGTTAAAAATAACCAAAAATAATTCGAAAATGAAATATATAGGGTCTTACAATAAAAATAGTATATTATCAACAAAGGTAGATATTTGTTTATAATACACTATGTTTTAATAGAAGGTCCTATATTACATTTTTGCATTTCTAAGGATTATATGATATGATATAACCTCTAAGTTAAAAATCGAGTTTTTCCTAGGGCTGTTGAATCTGGTTGAATATAATCTTAGTTTCTACTGCTTTATCGTTTGCCATTAATTTTAAATTTATACGAAAAAAAAAAGAAAAAAAAACACTTTAGAGTAAATTTCAAATTAATATCAGAAGATAGACCATTTAAAACAAAGCCAGAAAAATGTGAGTTTGCTGGCATTAAGTCAACCCATTAAATATTCTACATTCCTTTGAAAGTCCCAATTTTCAACTTCCAATATATGAAAATTCATTAAAAGTCCTTATTAAATATTATCAAACGTCATCGCAATTTTAATAGAATTCCAAAGAATTCTCCCGAATGTCGTGCAATTCCATGGAATTGCATGAAATTCCGTGGAATTATATGGAATTCCGTGGAATTATTAGTACAAATGGAATTCTGGTGTACAAATTTGGACCTGCTGTTTATCCCTCGATTTGAAACAACAGAAAACATTTTGAACATTGATAAATAATGTTAGTATTGTTAGTATCTTTTTAATTAGGCACCACAAATATAATTGCATTATTGATTTTTCTGTTTTATTTCGTAATTGTTCATAGCATTGGCAATAAAAGCTTCGAAAAAGGGAAAAACCAATATGAAATTACATTCTCTGACTATCTTTGCGATGGTTCCTAAACGATTAGAGAAAACGGTCTTTGTTTTTCAGTTGTTTTTACTAATTAATATGCTATAAAACCGCTGGTGAAATAGACGAATGGCTGCATTTAATTTAATTTAAAAATCGAAGCTAGAACATTTTTTCCAACAAAGTTAGTTAGTTATATCAAACGAACAAACTAATTTTAAGATCATTTATAACGATATTTAATGAGGATAAAAATGTCTTTAAAACAAGCGACAGTTTGTTAAATTCGGTTAACGCGAACCGAAGTTAGAGCTCTTTCAGTATGTTCAATTGTTTCCACTTCCTTACAGAGTTACCATGGTAACTAGAAAAAAATGCTTCATACAACATTTATAGGAGACTGCGCAGAGATAATAAAAAAAGTAATATCTGACCTCCATTGCCTTAAAGATATTTGTAGAAAATAATGATTTTGTATATTAGCATAGCTCCTGCGCACCCTAGCTGTACAATTAGGAACTTATCATAAACTGACACGCAGAATTTTAAACAGACATGGCGCTGGTAATCTTTTGTTTTATTTCATAGTCACCCATGGCCCTCTTGGCAATAAATGCAACATTTCGATATGTATAAAAAGGCCAATATGGAATAATTACACACTCTCACTACTTTTGCAATAATTTCTAAACAACAAAAGAAAATAGTTTTCGGTTTTTGCAGTTGTTTTAACTAATTAATAGGTTATAGAACCGCTATAAAATCGATGAATGGTTGCATTTAATTTTTTAGAGAAATCGAAGCTAGAACATTTTTTCCAAGAAAGCGCCCTTTTTTAGCAAACGAATGAACTAATTTTAAGATCATTTATAATGTTATTTAATGAGAATAAAAATGCCTTTAAAACAAGACATAGTTTATTAAATTTGGTTCACGCGAACCAAAGTTATAGCTTTTTCAGTATTTTCAATTGTTACACTTCCCCACGCCATTACCATAGTAACTAGAAAAAAATACTTAATACAACATTTATACAAGATTGTGTAGAGATAATAAAAAAAGTAAATTCTGACCTACATTGCCTTGAAGATATTTGTAGCAAATAAGGATTTTGTATATTAGCATAGCGCCTGCTCCCCCTAACTATTTGTTAATACATTTTTTATTCCAAAGTTGTAAGATGTATGGTTTTGGAGATACAGCCCCTCGCCACCCTTAGTGGATTACCCTGTATATACAGTCTGTACCACTCACCAAGTGCAAGTAATGCCAAATTTCTGACAGAACTTTATGACTTTTTTGAAAATACCAACTTTAACGCAATATTTATAATGTTAGGGGACTTTAGTATAGACTTGAACATCGAGAGTTTTTATTCAAGCAAGCTAAATAACCTAATAAATCAATATGGATTGCATCAGTTAGTTAACCAATGTACATGGATAACACAGAGTTCATCTACAAAAATTGACCTTCTTACAAACAAGAAAGAAACAAGTCATGAAGTTCATTTAACCCCCAAAATAACTGAAGATTCCATTATTACAATAAACATAACAGACACCCGTAACAAGTATAACAAGACAGCTGTTTTTACAAATTACAAATCAACGGATTCAGTGGAATTTCAATTTTGCTTATTGGACATGTCATGGAAAACAGACACAACTTATGTAAATATACTAGCAAAATATCTAATACATAACATGAGGTCTGCACTTAACAAGTTTGCTCCAGAACAAACATTTGGTGCTAAAGAACAATGGAGAAAGAAAATATGGTGGAATGATGAAATAGGCAATGAAATAAAAAATAGAGCTAGATTATATCAAGTAGGTGTATGGGCATAAAGAAATGAAGATTGGGAAAACTGTAGACAGCAAAGAAATCGACTAGTCAGTATAATAAAATGTTTAATCTAAACTATTATAATGAAAAAATAGATGATGTTAAAGGAAACTCAAAGGAAATGTGGAAGTCGCTTAAACAATTAGTAAATAATAAAGAACATGAAAACATAAAGAATGAAATATTATTTAAGGAAACATTAATAACAGGAGAAAAATAAGTGAAAATTTTAAAACAACACATTTAGAGAATATAAATCTTATTAATATATAAAAATTCTCCAACTTAGAAATGTCTGATTTAAGAGCTAAGTTAAAATGAATGAAAAGTAAAGAAAGTAACACAGATGGAATTACAGTGAAAATACTAAAGGAGGCACCTCAACTAATATAGGTAATAGTATTTTATCACTTAACACAAGTTTGGAAAAGGGAGCATTTCCTTCAACATGGAAGTTGAGCACTGTTATCCTAATTGGAAAAAAGATAGCCACAATCAAATGTGAAGAGTTTAGGCCTATCAACATGGTTGCACCTTATGAGAAATTATTGGAAGTATGTGTGAATGATTAAATGGTGAACTTTATAGAAAATAATAAAATTCTGAATGACTATCAAGCAGGTTTTAGAAATAAAAATTCATGCAAAAGTCCTTTAGAGAGTGTTTTGTTTAACTGAAAAGGGGTATTGGAAGATGGAAAGTTAATTGGAGTAGTGTTTCTAGATTTCAAATAAGCATTTGCGAATATAAACAGACAGCTATTACTAAAAATAGAAAAATATGTTTCGGACCAATTATTGTTAACTGGTTTGATCAGTATTTAAATGAAAGGTCACAAATAAGAAAATATGGTAGTATATCGTCAGTACGAGAATCAACATATCAAGTGCCACAAGGAACTGTCTTAGGGCCCACACTTCATCTTGTATAGAAATGACATTGTTAAAATAGTTAAAAAATGCAAAATCCAGTAGTTTGTGGACAATACCTTAATAGGTGTTATAGGTGATAAAGTAGATAAAATAATACAAATATCAAATGATGAACCTAATAATTTATTTGAATGGCTAAATAACAATTATCTTCAACTCTTAAAAAACAAGAATATAAAGGATGATTTTGTAAATAATGTACATAATGTAAAAATCAATAGTGAGAGTATTGAAAGGGTAACACACTTTACTCATACTCTTTATTGCAATCACAATAAATGATGATAAAGCAACGACAAACAAAGTATTTAGTCTACATAACAAAACTGCAAGTACAATTAAAAAATAGTATAAGATATAGAATTCTAGAAACAAAACATAATTTAAGGTTACACTAAGATCAATAAAATAAGACAGCCCACTTTATGAGACTAATGAATCACAACACTTTAAAACTTGCAGACTCAAATTAAAAATAAAAATGCATAATAACACTTTTCAAGCAAGAAGTTGGTAACAATTTTGTGGAATTTTTTTATGATATTAATTTGTTGTATGTGATATGGTAACGATCTAAATGCATTAACAGCTCTGTATAGGGGGCCTTGCTGAAATTATGTACAATAGTGAGATGGAATACAAAGCTGATCTCTGTTTCTGGTCTCAACAGACATGGTCTCGGCATAACCATGTGCATTTGTAGAAAATAAGTTTGGGTCTCCTTTAACAAAAGTTACTAATTATAAGAAATATAGGGAGGGCAACATCAGTACCCTGAATCTGGCAAAAAAAGGTCTACAGGAAGTTCTCGGATTCAACTTGAAAAAGCATTGAATAATACATTTCTGACATCTGAAGATAGTTTAGGCATTCTTAGATGAGCCCCAAAACAAGTACTGATTGTATACTGGTAAAATAAAACATTGGAATAGTCTCTAGAAATAACTGTTCTTTAAGTCTGTGAATGAGACCACATAGGTGGTTATGTTTGGACGTTAAATTATTGGTGTGACAGTCCCAACTCAAGGAAGCATCAAGCTGCACTCCCAGAAACTTTGGACACTGGGATAGATTTATGATCCAGTTTTACATATATAAAATGTAGAGGAGCGGAGGCCTTATAGAATTCCAGCAAGCCAGTCTTGCTAGCAGTTTAGATAGCTAGGATGTATAATAGATGAGCGTTTACCTTTTTCTGAACTCTTTCAATATATTACAAATAAAGTAGCAAAAAAATTATTATACTTAGCCCCATGTCACACCATTTAGGTATTTGGGCAAAGTTAACAGTGTACAAAACAATAATCACACCACATTTTATTTTTTTGCTCTAGTTTGTTATTTCTTATGAATATTTCTGAATTAGGTACACTGCAAAGAAAACAGAATAGGTTAAGTGTAAAACAAACAGTTATTTATAACACTATGATATTAATTTATAAAATATTGAACAACTTCTTGCCTAAACATTTTTTGGATAACTGTAAATTTGTTATAGATACATACATAATACTCGTTCCCAAATTAATTTTTTAGGATCAGTTTACAAAAGCAATCCAATTTTTTTATTTTTCAATAGCTTGTCTTATTCAACAAAAAAACACTACAATTTTTTTTAACGCGAGGGACACGAGAGTTAACAAGAAATTCTCGGCGAGAAAAGACCACACTCTCATTTGTCTTGTGTCGTGCTGTGAGAGAAAATTGCTCCTTCGTCTCGAATTTTTCATCTCGGCAGCATCACCAGTTTCTTTTTATCATACGAAAAACTAAATTTGATTAGCAATAGATTAATTCTAGCATGTAAGAAAAAACATTTAGTTTTTAGATACTACACTTAGTGTGAACCCATACATATCTCGAGAATACTAAAATACTATTTCCACAGTTCAAGCAATGTTGCACAAAAACCTTAGATCAGAATATAAAACATATTTGCTTAGACCATAGTGGGCATTTTTCTTGGCTACGATATGGGATATAGGTGGTTAAGTGGAGGAATGGCCATAGGTTAAACTGATTAAAATGATTATTATTATTATTATAAATAGAAAACTTCTTGAAATGTTTAGCGTTTTCTTTTGAGTAAATATTTATTTGTCTCACAGGGTGTTATTTTATTTATTTATTTATTTTTCAACGGGCTGATGCCCAATTACAATGATTTAAAATAAAAAAGTAAAGTAATAAGATAACATACAATGTATCATTTAACCTAATTAATAATAGAATACAATGACTGTTTAATATACATATATAGTAAACACGAATACAAGTACATACATAAATGTGGGGAATAAGTGTTAGACTTAAATTAAAATAGATTTGCCATCATGGTAAGTTATGGTTTAACATGTTAAGAAATGAAGAGGGACGAGAAAAGAAATCTATTAGAGGAAGCCTATTGGCCAATCTAGATGCCCTAGATATAAAATTATTAAAACCATAATTTGTACGGTGAACGGGAACATGAAAACTAGTCTGAGAGTGGGTTACTCTAGGGGAGACCAGGTAAGGTACATTAACATTGCTGTTGAGTATATTATAGAACACATTTTAAGATGATTCTATTGCTATCTCCGAACCGGTAAGAGATATGGGGTCAGTTAAATTAGAGAAAATGTGCGTTTTTTAGAGGCCAGTTATAATATGATAACATCTGGGTTAACAGTACTTCAATATTTTTTTTTAATGAAATAAATGTGAATTTGTAAAAATAGCCCAAAAGTATTTTGTCACATAACTCAAAAATGTTTACTAAAATTCTCTATAAAAGTTTGTTGTTTTTCCTTCTCTTCATGATGACAAACTGAGATTTTGAATCAGACGTTTCATCTTCGGGGTATCGTCATCAACTTAATTGGGTTTTTATACTATTTTTTAAAAGCTTCTGACCTCCGAAAACCAAAGATATAACACATTTAGGCCTTTCAAGCAGTTTATGAGTTCTGTATGAAATTAGCAAGCATTTATGTCTTCGGTCCCTCTATAACCAATTGTCTTTTATACAGAAATTAGCTGCTCAATAGATAAGTGTGATACACTATTGATTTTGGAAGGCGAAAAACTTTTAAAAATGAAATAAAAAACCCAGTTCCATATTTAAAAAAATGAAGTTGATGATGGTGACCCAAATACGAAAGAATTTTTAAACTGAGGTTGCCATCCTGAAAAGAAGGAAAAACAAACAAGCCTTCGTAAAAGCCTTTTTTTTTAAATTATAGAATATATAGACCAAATTATCAGCTATTTCTACAAAATTCCTTGTAGTTCTTAAGTGAAAAAAAATATTGTAATACTGTAAACAAGTGATAAGTGGCCTCTAAAAAACACATATTTTCTCTATTTTACCTTTTAACTGACCCCGTATCTATTACCGTTTCGGAGAGATATCAATAGTGGTATAACACTCTATATAAACACAATCTAAACATAATAATTAACCAAAACTTATTTAGTTTATTTAACAGATTTGTAGAATTATTAGTAGTACTACTGGAATTAGTGTTATTAGTTGCATTATTGTTTGAATTAATGGAATTACTGATAATAATAGTGGAATTAGTGGTATTAGTAATGGAATTAGTGCCATTAGTTGGAACTAGTGTACACGATTTTGGACCATGGTTTACCCCTCACCAGAAACTAATAGAAAAAGGTCAAATTTTAAAGTATGTTTTTGCAGCAGGCATTGATATTATGAAAACAAATAAGGATAGGTATAACTATACTAATACAATAATTAGATTTGTAAGAAATTTAATCATGCTGTAATGTTCATTTGATTTAATATGTAATAACGCACTTTAATTTTCTTTTGCCACATGTGGCCATATGGGGGAATATGTCCATGACTGGGAAAAAGCAGTTTGTCCAAAACCCTTTTTTTGTTTTATGAAAATGTAATAACTTGTTTAAAAGAAGCAAGGACAGTAATTGTTCTAATATGTAAAAACAGGAAAAAACAAAACTTAATGAAATTAAATAATATAATAAATAATATAAACGCATTTATAAGAAGGGAGTGACTATTCTGCCGACCGGTCGGCAGATTAGGCTATACAACTATTAAACCGACTGATCGTTGCCGATCGGCAGAATAGGTTTTACTGCTAATCGGCCGCACACCGTTCGGCAAAATAACATTTAGTCGCGTGTTGGCTATTATGCCGATCAAACAAAATTTGGCGCCAAAGTCATTAAGGTACTTCAGAATTGAATGCAAACAAGTTTAAGAAGTGATATTCAGAAACATAAAACGCCTCTGTGATTTTATCTTATGTTTAGTGGTAGTGGGAAGTTTCTTAATTTATTTTTGACATCATTTTGTTAAGGTAAGAGACTTTAACTCTAAAGAATTTATGTATTTAATGTAATTGAGTTGGTGTTTAGCCTTCATATTGTTATTATTGTTATAGGTGCAGATTGGATATTGGATGAGTTGAGTCTAGTAATTTTCGAGTTACCTATTTATCGATCTCTACCAATTATATTGTTTACATTTACATTATTTAAGTTCAAATTTTAAAGAATTCCCTAATTAATAATAATAGTTTAATGGAAATTATATGGCACATGATTTATAGTAGTTTTTGCTTTAGATATGGAAATTGGAAAAAAGTTTGAGTCTTTTGAGCAACTCCAAATGTTTATTCAAAACTATGAAAAAGCCCACTTTTGTCAGTTATATATGAGGGACACCAAAACACTGGAGAATATAAGAAAAACAAAGCCCCAAAGGATAACAGGTGCAAAATTGGTTTTAAAATACTACTCATTAGTATATGGGTGTGTAAAAGGAGGACGAAAATTTAAAAGTTCGACTACTGGAAAACGCAAATCCAGGTAATTGCTATAGTTTATTTAAAACCAAGAAGCATATTAAGAAAACAAACGCACATGGTGAGCGGGGGGCCACATTAAGGTCTATATGTAAATAATTTTGTGAATGTAAATTATTATTTTAATATAAATTCAAAATATATTTGTTTATCAAATATAATTATTATCTTATTGAGAAAGCAAAAAAGGTAAATTGCTCAATTAATACATATAGGTGAAATTAAATACATTCAGGTGTAACTGAATACAACCCTGTTTCGAATATTCAGCACCACCCATACATATTTTATCAATGTTTATGAAATATGCATCTTTGTTTTAAATTGACTATAATACTTTGTTTTAATTTCAGAAAAAAAAAACAATACTTAACATTTCTTATGAAAAATTAAAAATACCATGCTTTATTTTTTATTGTAGTACATTAAAAGAAGGCTGCAACTTTAAACTTAGATTTGGCTTATCACAAGACGGGCAGTATTTGATTTTGGCTGAGATAAATGAGCAACATAATCACGAAACATCTGAAGAGGTATACTTGCATCTCCCTAAACAAAGACGAATATCACCAGAGCAGAGACCAGAAGTGGAAAAACTACTTACACTGAAATGTAATAAGAAACTACTTCAGCAGTATGTCACTCAGAAGACGGGAAAAATTATAACTTTAAAAGACTTGGGTAACATAAGATACTCATTATTGAAGAACTGCCCTAAAAATAATATCCAAGAGGCAGTACAGTTTTTGAAAAATGAAATTGGAAGCAGTGTTGAAGTACTTGTAGATGATAATAATGAACTAATAGGGATTTATTACCAAAATAAAGATATGAAAAGATTTTATGAATGTTATCCTGAGATAATATTATGTGACGCGACATACAAATTAAATAATCTAAGAATGCCTCTATATATCATAATTGTTATTGATGGTAATGGTAAGAGCGAAATAGTTGCAACATTCCTATTAGCCAATGAAACTGAAATGGTTATCAGGAAAATGATACAAATATTTAAAAATGAAAATACTTGCTGGCAAAAAACAGAAACACTATTCACTGACAAAGATTTTACCGAAAGAAAAGTATTTGCTGACGAATTTCCTGGTATAAATACATTGCTGTTTATTTCATGTGCTAAAATCATTCAAGATGAATATTACTATAGATGCCATGGGTATAAATTCATGTCAACGGCAAATTTGCCTTTCCATATTGCAGAAGTTGGCTTACTCTAATACTGAGGATGAATATCTTAATCATTACGATCGACTGATTAATCTTAACCTTCCAAAAGTTACAGCATATTTTAATGACAATTGGCATATCATTAGAAATGAATGGGTAGAAGGTCTAAAAAAACAGTGTTTAACATTTAATATGAGTACTACAAATGCCCTTGAAAACATCAATCAAAAGATAAAACAAGTTTGCTCCAAATTTAATGACCTTAATACATTTTACAGGGAATTTTTAACAGTAATTAAAGTAATGCGTAATGAAAAAGACCATAATGTTTATATGATTCAGGCAAAAAATTTGGTAACAGGCTATGCAAATGGTAGTGATGAAGATAAATACTCTAAACTAGTTACACCATATGCTTTAAGTTTTATACTTCAACAAATAGCCTTAGCTGACAAAGTAAAATTATCTGAAAATCCCAACAAAAATGGTAAATATCAAGTTGAAAAGATAAAAGATGCCACAACTGAGTCATGTGTATGTAATTTTTGGAAAAATATGAAATTAGCTTGTAAACATATTTTTGCTTTAAGAAAAAATGAGCAAATCCCACTTTACTGTGAAACTTTGGTGTGTAACAGATTTACAAAAAGTCATTATTTTCAGTCACATTTAATCCAGCATGAAATTGAGAACACTGTAGAAAGTATAAATGAAGATATTAACTTATCATTCATTCAGACAAACAAAAAAGTTTTTTCACATAATGAAAAGTGGAAAGCTGCCACCAGAGTATGCCAAAAGCTTGCCGACGTCATATCAGAATTTGGTACTACTGAGTTTGAAAATCAAATAGAGGTGGTTAAGCAATTAACAGAGCTTATGAATGAACGAAAAGACTTTGTAATTGTGGAGAAAGTTAACATAGACCAACTAACTGATGATACCATGCCTGAAGCTGCTGCTAATACAGCATCATCTGTAACTAGCTTGGAGCAAATGACAAATATATACGGCGAATCCAACAATATTCAGTTGAGCTTATTAAGGATACAAGAAAATGATGAGGTCTCAACTCACTTTAATCAATACTCCAATAGAAATTGTGATGATCAATGTGATACTAATATAGACAGTTATAGTAATGAAAATAGCGAATTGTTGAATGTGCCTGAATATAGTCCTAATATTGACAACCAAGAGAAAAACAATAATATTGATAGTAATGTGATTGACAAGAAAATGCAAAAACAAAACCAAAATACGCTGGAAAATGCTATGTTGAATTTAAACAGTTTTGATGGAGAAACAATAGTCCATACTGATGCCTGTGTAGATGTAATTCCTGAATCAATTATATCTTGTTACAAAGACAATAGCCCCAAACTCGACCTGAAAACAAAAGTTGATGTTAATAATTGTAATATTAAAAATGTTAAATTACCTCTTGTAATAAAGCATAAAGGTCGCCCACGGAGTTTTATGAACACAGTCATTGGGATAAAAAAGTCCCAAAAAGTAAAACCCTTATGGGAAAAAAATGAATATTCTAGATATAAAACGATGTTGGGAGCATTTTTGTATGATGAAAACAAGACTCAGTCAATCCTTTCGAGTAATAGTTTAGTCGAGATTACGGATTTAAAAATACAAGCTGAGAAGATTAATCCACTTCTCATTGAGCCGGAAATTAAGATTGAAGAGATAGAAAGGTTTTTTACTATGGATGCATTTATCGAATTGAAAAAAAAAATTAAACAAATGAAAAGCAAATGCAAATGGTTTTGTGGCGTATGCCAATTATCAATCATTAATGATACAATTAGATGTGACTCTTGTTTTAGTTGGTATCATTTCAAATGTATAAAGGCAACTAAAGTACCAAAATCTAAAAATTGGTTTTGTATTTCTTGTCAAAATTATTAAAATGTGATTTTAATACTTAAATCTTTAACCGATACCAAAGGGCTAGAGAGCAAGCAGTATTATTATTTTTATAGCTAGATGACTGTTATTTCCTCAGATAAAAATAGGATTATTTCTGTAGTATCATATGGACTTTATACTGTGCTTTCTGAGTTTTTTATTTTGTTTTTGGAATAGGTAGCTATATCATATACCTACCTAAAACCTATGTTACTTTAGTAATTAAGTATATTGAAGTTAATAAAGTTCAGCAAAACAAAATGTATTATTTTCAATTCTGTACCTCTGAAACCAAAAATAATTTAGCAATAAAATTACTGGATCTTAAGTGAGCTTAGAAATTGGCACATTTTCTCTAATTTAACTGACCTCGTAACTCTTAACATTTTGGAGATAGCAATAGTTAAAATAGACACCCTGTAAAAGCATCATTTCAAATTTTATATAAAACTTACATAATGCTGAATAAAATAAGTAAATATTTGTAGATAGGTACTAACCAAACTACAGGTATATTTCTCCACGCTCCAATATGGCATTTTTAAAATGAGACAGCTTTCTGTAGGTTAATGAAATTGTGCAAAAAGTTAACTTATTTCACCACCTGACGTATGTAAGCATTTATGTGTGACATTAGGTATTATTAAATTAAAAAAAAACAATTTATACAATGTTTGTTAGCTTTGTACCAAGTTGAAACCCCATATAATATCAGTTTATTACGAAATCTGCATATTTTAGCCATATATTATTTGTACCTATAAATGGCTGAATTCTTTTATGTAAGTACTAGGGGGAAAACATGATTACAATAAAATTTATCTTATGTACAGGGGATCACTGGAAATACCATATACTTATGAGTAAAGCTTAAATGACATACGGTTGATTAGCATTAATACCTATTCTGCCGATTGGTCGGTTTAATAGTCATATCGTCTAAACTGCCGACCGGTCGGCAGAATAGCCACTCCCTTATAAGAATGTTACCGGAAATTCATCCAAGGGTGTTCACAAATGGGGCAAGAACTCTACCTAGTTCAGGTACTTAGTCTGAATATACTTTTGTAGGGCCTTTTTTTTTCTACAAAAAGCTGTTTTGCCCTGGCTTTTATATTATGCCATCCCTGTTAACACCGTTATCTTTACTATTATAGTACTTCAGCAAACTATAGCGAACTTCAGCAAAATAGAGCCATATTACATTAAATCTGTATACTGTACTTTATCAGCAATTTATCCCTTCATTAGAAAAAAAAACTGCAAGGCAAATAATTGTAAAATAACAAATATATTTTAACTAACAGACTATGCTTACCATCATTTGTAAGTTTGGAGAAAGGTTTTAAAACTTCAGTAAAATCCAAATTGTTTTTTTCACAGCATTTTTGTGCCTCTGAAGTACACATCACAGCAATTTGTGGGGTAAATGCATCCGTAATAAACTCCTGGGTACTCAGCTTGCACTGTGCCATAATCGTTTACGGTTAAATTTGGGGCTTACCACCTTTTTATATAGAAATTATATTTTATATTGTTTCATCGGGTACTAAAATAGTTTTGATTTGCTTGTCATGTATAAAAAAATAGAAAAGAAGGAAAAAATCTTGTAATTTAGTTCTCAAATACTCAATTCATTATATCGTTTTTAGGATTTCCAATTCAAGGAAATTAAAATTTGAAGATATGATATGATTTTCTGTTTTGACAGCCTTCAAAACTTCTCCCATTTGCAAATGACACTAATGATAGAAACAGTGTTGCCAGAACAATTTGGTAAACGGTAATAGATAGGCGTTGGAAAAGGTAATAGATTTTGAACAAAGGTAACAAATTCTTATTGAAGATTACTTTAGTAGAACGAACACTGCGCTTTAGAAAGAATTCCGTATACGTTGAGTCGGTCATTCAGCCATTCCCTAAATAAACAATTTCAGCCATTCCCTAAATAAACAATTTTTTTTGCTCATTAAGGCTTTTTAATTTTTTTTTATTTCGAGCATTGTGTAAAAAGGTAATAATAGATTTCATCAAGATAAAAAATAATGAATCTCTCCAAAAGGTATCAGATCTGTTACCATTCTAATAACCTGGCAGCACTGGATAAAAACCATGTGGACGATAGGAATGTTAACCCAGTATCGATACGTCAAATTTACCTCGATATATCCATATTAATTAAAATCTATGGAACGCACAGCAGCTTCTCGCGCGGTTTTAAAATCAATCAATCTATACTCACCAGAAACATAATCATAAAAAATAGCATATCAAAAACACAATCCTTGATATTTTGCATGGTTTAGGAATACTTGTGATTATTATAAACCCAGCCATTTTACATTTTGTTATTGCTTTGGAAGACTGAACACTTTTAACCATAACTAACCTTGGATGAGTCAATTTTGAGGAGCCATTATAGTGAAACAAAATGGCGACCTTATAATTATATGTTTGAATTATCAGTAACAAAAAACTACTTATACGAATTGAAATTTTGCACAAAAATCAAGTGTGAAACAAGGCTAAAAAAGTAAAATTTTGTCTATCCTATGTGGCCATACAAAACGGCGACCTTCATTTTATGGAGGAAACTAATATCATAATTCATTTTTTATAGGTAAATATATATATATATATATATATATATATATATATATATATATATATATATATATATATATTGTTCCGGATTGGCCGGTATACAAACACGTAGAATCTGAATGCACTCCTTTTATTCAAAACACAGGTAGACACTGGTTATACTTAACAATCGTAAGGTAAGGTAACTTTAAACTTGTCAATGTCAGGTTTTTAACACTTCGAAATCTCAATTACAACTGAATCAAAATGAGGCCTCGCGGCGCGCTTATATAGCCTTTAGAAAAGGATGGAATGATCTAGAAAATTCTAGAATAATCTAAATAGTACAGGGTGAGATGAATTAAGCCTAACAGAACATTCGAGAACGATTTTTGACACTAACATAGTCGTTACATGGATAAAAATTAAGGTAAGTCTACTTCAATAAAATAACAAACAATAAATAAATTCATCTAAATCTTAACAAACCTATGACTAGGGCTAAATTCGTAACATATATATATATATATATATATATATATATATATATATATATATATATATATATATATATATATATATATATATATATATATATACAGTGACTCACATCTTAAATGATGCAGTCAGTATTAAATAAAAGTAACTAATCTTAATGGCTGAATATTTATTCAAATAAAAGTTAATTGTGAATTTTATTTGATATGAAGTATCTAAAGACATATAAATTTGTTTTTTGCTTTGAATCTTCGATAATTAGAAAACAAGACATATTTAACTAAATTACATGCGATTATAAAGTCACAGCTTATTTGATGCAGAAAGGGCAGATCGGGTCAAACCGCATAAATTTAAAAGTAATCTAGTAGGCGTTGTACCAACATTTTACTTCAATTGTTTTGCGTACAGTTTGACGTTTGAAAGTGGTCTTTAATCAGTAAAAACGTATTTTTTTGAAAATGGGTCGTCGAACTACGATTTCTGAACGAAATTTAGTAATTACTCACTACAGAAATGGCTACAGTCAACGAGACATAGCCAAAATGACAAATAAGTGTCCCTCAACTGTCCAGCACATTATTGAACGTTACCGGGATGAAGACCGTGTTGAGAATAAGTCAAGATTACCTCCAAATAAGATCTTTAATGAACGCGAGGAGAGATGGATTGTACGAGAAGTCACAATAAATCCTAAAAAAAGTGCTCCAAAGTTGTGTGCTGAGGTGGAAAGACAATTCGGAAAAAGGTGCAATCCTGAAACAATCCGAAGAATCTTACGAAAAAATAATTTGAATGGCCGAACAGCTAGAAATAAACCTTTTATCAGTCAAAGGAATAGGCGCGTTCGCTTGGAGTTTGCCAGGGACCATATTAATAAGGATTTGGACTTCTGGAAACAAGTAATATTTGCCGATGAGACAAAAATAAACCAATTCGGGTCTGATGGAAAAATTTCAGTCTGGAGAAAACCTAATGAAGAACTAAAACTAAAAAATATGAAAGCTACAGTGAAGCACGGTGGAGGTGGGGTGATGTTATGGGGGTGCATGTCGTCCGCAGGTGTAGGTGATTTGCATTTTATAGAAGGAAATATGAATCAATTTATGTATTTGGATATATTAAGACAACATCTAGCAGCATCTGCTCGAAAATTGGGTCTTATTGACAATTATCGGTTTTATCAAGATAATGATCCTAAGCATACCTCTTATCGAGTTCGAAATTGGTTACTTTATAATTGTCCAAACGTTATCAAAACACCTGCCCAGTCGCCAGATTTGAACGTCATAGAGAATTTGTGGTTAATTTTGAAAAAGAAAGTCAATAGTGCCCCAATAGCAAACAAAAATGAATTAAGAATTAAGATTAACGAAGCTTGGAACGCAATTTCACCAGAGTACACTACAAAGTTGGTGGAGTCAATGCCTAGACGTCTACAGGCTGTAATTGAAAATCAGGGAGGACCAACAAAATATTAGCAATCCCTATTTTGATGGTTTAGTGGTTTTTCTTAGGATATTTTTTATGTTTTGACTTTTGCATCATTTAAGCTGTGACATTAAAATCGCGCCTAGTTAAGTTAAATAATTCTTGTTACCTAAGTACAAAAAAATCAAAACCAAAAATGATTTTATTTGTCTTTGGAAGTTTCATAATAAATAAATTTTCCCATATAATTTTGTTTTAATAGATATTCCGCCAATAAAATAAATTAGTTTTATTTAATATCAAGTGCATCATTTAAGCTGTGACTCACTGTATGTATATATATGTATATATGTATATATATATATATATATATATATATATATATATATATATATATATATATATATATATATATATATATATATATATATATATATATATATATATATATATATATATATATATATATATATATATATATATATATATATATATATATATATATATATATATATATATATATATATATATATATATATATATATATATATATATATATATATATATATATATATATATATATATATATATATATATATATATATATATATATATATATATATAGAGATGAAACGGATAGTTGTTTCGCCGGATACCGGATATTCGGCGAGCTGTAAAGCCGGATGGCCGGATATCCGGCCATTACCATCGGAACAGTTCGGGCGGTTCCGCCCGAGAATCATGTGTTGCGCGTAAAACGGGGATTGTCCATTATTAAGCGAAATTAGTTTACTTACAGTGCTGTGAAAACTGTGGTTGTGGCAGCATCGTTTTTTATTAACTGCGGCAATTTATAGATCCTGATAATACTAACCCCCTTTGTATAAGACTAAGTGTGACGGTAAATCCTTACAGGTTTATATAGAGTAAATTCTTACATATTAAACAATAACACAAATCAATTAAAAGCATTTTGTGGAAACATGGACGACCCGGGTGGGGGAGGGGGAGACCCCGCCCGCCACAAAATTAATGAAATTATAGGCATTACTAATAACGAAACATCCAAAAATGCTAACAACTCAGAAACAAGTGCAAATAAGTTGAAAATATTATATAATTCGAACGATTTAGGTCCGTACGTAGTATATATGGAATCATCTACTCAAAGTTTGAATAACCACGTGGGCAGGTTCAGCGCAATTAAAATAGCAAAGGAAATCTTTGACTTGAAAATAAGTGTAAAAAAAAATAGATAATAAAGGGATTAACAGAGTTTCAGTAGAATTTAACGATTACACCGAGGCTAACAAATTTGTAAATAACCCTACTTTGATAAAAAAAGGTTATAAATTATTTATACCCTTTAACTATGTTACCTGTAAAGGATTAGTACGTAAAGTCGATTTATGGGTAGATATCGAAAATCAGGCTGAAAACATATGCAAAACTAATAACCGTAACATAAAAATCTTAAAGGCCGTAAGGCTAACAAGAAATAGTTTTAAAGATGGCAAGAATGAAAAAATCCCTACAGGGACAGTCCTATTTACGTTCAGTGGCACACTGATTCCAAGAAATGTCATATTTTATCATAAACTTTCATTACCCGTAGCAATTTACGTACCACCGGTCACGCAATGCTTCAAATGCCTATTATTCGGGCACACTATGAAGAATTGCGAGGGCACAGCAAAATGCCCAAACTGTGCTTCAGTATGTAACACTACTGATGAGCACATACACTCTAAAGAACCTATCACCTATTCTTGCCAGTCACTATGCCATTCTTGTAAAGAAAACCATAAACCAACGTATAAAAATTGCCCCGAGTATATAAGGCAGCAAAACATCAAAAAGCTAATAGCCTATGAGAATATGTCGTTTTTTGATGCAAGTAAGATGTGTCAAAAAACTTATATAAACGAAAATAACGACTACATATACAATCCGCATGACTTTCCCTCGCTAAGAAATATAAATTCACAAACAAATAAAGAATAAAATTCGACGTTGGTAACCATATCTCAAAGGAGACTAACAGACTTCAACTTACAAAATAAAAGATCATATCAACAAATGGCAGCTAAAGAACCCCCCAAAAAAAGAATTGCAACAAAGGAGTACGATAAATTGGCCCACCAAGAGGCCTTGTATTCTCCGAGTGGAAGACCAGCTAGAGAGATTTCGACCTCTTCCTCCTTCTTTGCTCTTAATACTACAAACTTGCCTAGTAATAGTGCCCAAGAAAACATTTCCAATCTAGCCCTTCCAATCATTTGAAAAATTAGTACAACTTCCTTCACGAGAACATTCCCAAAATCCCATACGAAAAAAAATGTTATTAAAAAGTATCATTAACGAACACATCAATATCGAAAATAGCAATATGGACTTAGATCCGTCTGCTGACGAAACTTATATATGCAGAAATTATTAAAAATACATAAAACAATCATATGAAGCTAAAAATAATACAATGGAACATTCGAAGCGTAAATACTAATAGAACAAACCTCATAAACATAATCCATATTCATAACCCAGATGTAATATTAATTAATGAAACTTGGTTAAAAAAAGAGCACAACTTTTATATAAAAAACTTTAAAATTTTAAGACAGGACAGGTAGGATGGCTTTGGTGGGGTCGCAACCTGCACTAAAAATAATATTAACTTCTCTTGGTGAAGACCCTTAATAACAATATTATACAATGTATAATAATTAAAATTGTAAACTTAAATATTATCAATGTATACTCTAATTCCAATATAAGCATAGATGAAAACTTTTTAAGTAATATTTTTTCCCCAACTGAAAACGATTTGCTAATGGGCGACTTTAATTCACATTACCCATTATGGGACAGCTCCCCAACCAACAATGGAGGTAAAAACATCAGTGACTTTGTATTAAAAATGAACTTTCTATCCTCAATGACGGAACAGCAACGTTGATATAACCTGCTGGTTCTAAGATAAGTGCGGTTGATATTGCTATTATCAGCTCTAAGTGGGCTGCTTTTTCGGATTGGAATGTGCTTCCTGACTGTGGTAGCAGTGACCACTTCCCGACTTCAGTTACAATTAATCATAGTAGTGCCACTTTTAATCAATCTCCATTTCTAAAAACTTTTCAAATATACAATCACCATAAAGCTGACCTAGAACATTTCCACAATTCGCTCCTTTTAAACCTGGGAAACATTAATAATCTCACAGATTTCAGTCAATTTGAAAAAATTGCAGCTTCGGAGGCAATACCCATGAAAACATGCAATTCTCCTGCAAAAACAAGTAACCCATGGTGGGATTCAGAGTGTACAATGCTAATCAACTCTAGATTACTGGTATTGAAAAAATTTAAAGAAAATCCTAATATTGCTAACTTTATTGAAGCAAAACGAATAATAGCTATAACCAAAAAAAAAGTTAAAAAACAAAAAAATTGACAAATTTAAAAATGTTTGCCATTCTCTTAACAGAAACTCAAGCATAACCTATATTTGGAATACTATCAAAAAATTTTCTAATGTCATAAGAACATTTAACAAAGATAAGATTGATAGTAATGTCCTAATCGCTATACTTCAAAGAATGGCTATTGTGAATATAAACCACCTTTTTACCCTAATGAAAATGTAAATTTTTTTACCATGGTGGAACTAGAAAATAGTCTCAAAGAGAAGAAACTATCAACAACAGGTTTAGATGACGTATCTTATTCAAAGATCAAAGCTTTCCCATTTAAGGCAAAACAGTTTTTACTACATACCTTTAATAAGTGCCTAGCAGGAGAACAAATTCCATATAATTGGAAAAAATTTAACATAATTAGTTTTTGTAAACCAGGAAAAAATCCAAACAATCCAGATAATTTTCAACCTATTGTACTCTCCTCTTGTTACCTTAAAACTTTAGAAATAATGATAAAAAATCGTTTAGACTGGTTTCTGGAGCACAATAACACCTTCAACCCATTACAAATTGCTTTTAGAAAGGGAATAGTAATTAATTATGGCATTGCTTACATAACCTCTAAAGTCAATCTATACTTTGAAAGAAAAAATAAGATAATGGCCGGATTTCTAGACATCAAGTCAGCTTATGACTCAGTAAACATATACAAATTATACGATAAATTCATAAAATTGGATATCCCCATAGATCTTTGCAACATAATATTCAATATCCCTAAAAATAGACTGATCTACCCCAGGAATAAAAATGGAGAGTTATTAGGACCATTTTTGGCTACACAAGGACTCCCTCAAGGGTCGCCTCTGAGTACAGTATTGTTTAATATCTATATAAGTGACATTTTCAAATTACCCCTGGAAAATGTTGATATTGTCGGTTATGCAGACGATCTAGCAATTATAAGTAAACACCACAGTTTGATAGATTTAACTTGTAAGATAAATAATTCATTGGAAAGTATCAATACTTGGTTGTCAAATCATAACCTGAAGCTCTCAACTGAAAAATGTGAGGTATTATATTTCACCAAGTGACGTCAAACCATTCAGCCCCCGAATATCAATATTAACAACACTCTTATTCCATTTAGAAATCATACCTAGGAGTCACCCTTAAAAAACATTTGAAATGGTATATTCACATTCAAAATATCATACTGAAAGCAAAAAAGGGTCTAAATATCCTCAAATCCTTTGGTAGAACATGGTAAGGTGCTGATCCTCAAATTCTTTTAACTACTTTTAATGCCTTAGTTAGGTCTCATTTGGACTTTGGTTCTCTTTTCATTTACCCCACTACCAATAAAAATATTTCTAAAATCAATAGTATATTCTATGAAGGCCTTCGTTTTTATTTAGGATGCATGAAATCCACTCCTACCAACACCCTCTTGGCTGAATCAAGTAACATGGACTTACATCATAGGAGACTTCTGCTGACAACTAAATTGCTGACACACATCTTTTCCATAACAAATCAACCCTTGGCAACACTAATAACCCTCCGCATGAATTTTTTTTATTTCATTTTTGGTTTAAAGCCTATGAGCGCCCAAATAAAATGATGTATCACGCTTAGAAAAAAAATGTGTAATAAATAAAATTCCTATAACATTTTTTCGGCAAGTATGACACATCATTATATTTGGGAGGTCATAGGATTAAAAAATTGAAATAAAAAATCCAGGTCATTTAAAGTCAAAACATCCAGAGAAGTTTGTTCTGCTAAACAAAGGTAAAGGCAAAGACGCATCTACACTGCTTGTGGATTCTGCTATTCCCGTCTCTAGTGCAAGTTCGTCTTGGGCATCGACGGAAAAACAGCTAACTTTGTCAGAATCGTTTGGAAGCAAATTACTTTGGGACGTCAATGACCCAAAGGCGATAAAATATCATTATTTAATTGCAGAAATGATTGCTCTAGATAATGATCCTCTTTCTGTCGTAGAAAGAGTTAATTCAAAAGACTGCTTCAACAACAAAAAATTGTTCTAAATATCTACAACAGAATATTTGAAAAAATCAAAACCAATATTTCAAACGATGTTGACGTTTCGGTCACTTCTGATATATGGACGTGTGTGCATAATAACTCCAGCTTTCTGAGTTTTACAGCTCATTGGTTGTCTTCAGACTTTCAATTACAACACGGAGGTCTTGCTATGAAACCGTTTTCGGGATCTCACATAGCGAATGAACTCAATGCTATCGCAGCTCGTTGGGATATTCAAGAAAACCAAATACATCTGCTTATTCATGACAGTGGTGCAAACATGATGAAAGGGGTTCGAATGGCGAACTATGGTTCTGGCAGATGTTTCATTTATTCACTCCAGAGGGTTGTCACTGAGGCATTAAAGATACAGTCTGAAGTAATTGCCATGATTTCCAAAGGCAGACGTCTCGTAAAACACTTCAATCATTCAGGTTTAGCACAAGAAAAACTGTTGGCGATTCAAAAAAGTTTACCAGAACATCAATTAGTGCAGGATATCAACACAAGATGGAATTCTACATTCTATATGGCAGAACGCCTATTGGAACAAAAACGGGCTATGTCATTTTATGTGGCTGATCACGACACACTCGCTAATTTAACAACTCATGAGTGGTGCTTGATGGAGCAGTGTGTAAAACTTTTGAAGCCATTCGAGGAAATAACTAAAATCACAAGTTCTGGCCTCTCCTGCATATCCGAAGTAATACCTCATGTAACTGCATTAAAAAAATACTTAGAGATTACACAACGAACAGCTGACTTACCTCACATGAGAAGTTCCTTAAAAGCTGAATTAAATTCTCGTTTTAGCTCATTGAGTGAAGATCCGATTTACCTTATTGGAACTTTCTTAGACCCCAGGTTTAAAACAAACTATTTAGGAAAAATCGAAGCTGAGAGAGCGCGACATAAGATCTTATTGGAAAATTTAAAAATGACTTGCGATGAGTCTTCTAACAGTGATAGTTCTTCACCGTCTTCAACACCTATTAAAAAAATTAGACGAAATAAAACTGAAACTGATTCAAATGTTACTCGCGAATCTCACGACATCTTCTAGGATTGTTTCAATGAAGTCGCAGATGAAAACAATAGTCAATGTCGCGATCAAGAAAAAAACCCAATTGTAAGCGAAATCGACTACTACTTGAAGACAGCTCGAATTGATCACAGCCGGGACCCTTACACTTGGTGGTCGGCTAACTCAAAACACTATCCCAATCTGACAAAGTTTGCCAAAATATACCTCTCAGCTCCTTGCAGTAGTGTTTTTAGTGAAAGGTTATTTTCCGAAGCTGGTTTGGTTTATGAAAACAAGCGAAATCGCCTGTTGCCAGCACACGCTGAAAATTTGGTATTTATTCATCATAATTTGCCACTTGTTAATTTTGACTATTAATTTCAAATATTCTCTTTGATAAAACAAAAAGAACGAGAGGACTAATTTTAAAAATATCTTTGAATTCTTTTTTGTTTAGTACTGTGGCGATTTAGAATCTAAATCTAAATTTTAGATTCATTATTAATGTCACTAATTGAAATTTCCAGATTTAGTTTAAATATTTTTCATTATAGCGAATAATAAATATTTTTAGATTTAAAAGGTTTTTGTAAGTTTATCAGTTTTAAATAAAAGTCGTCATAATGTAAGTCCATTATTTCTTGTTACTTATAGTACTTTTTCAATATCCGGTATCCGGCCAGATATTGAGTTGCTATTCGATATCCGGCCGCGAAAAATCACGGCCAGTGGAGCTTCCCGACGTTCCAAGGACGGTCAGGATACCTGAAACATCAAGCCTTAAACGGCCGAGAAAAGAGAAAGACACACCACCTGGTGGCCGAAATAAGCGTCTTAAGAACGTCACCTCTACTCACGGGCGCGACCAGCCGGAGGGGCCATCTCGGGACATGGAGGGGGCACCGATGGGTGACGCTTTGGCGGCTAGAAGAGAAATTCAAGTGGTCATACGCTTAGACAGGGCTGAGCTGAGGAAGCATCTTGTCAGCGAGACGAAAAAAGCCCTGTCAAATTCGATACCATTCGAAGTGGGTCCACGAAACTCAGTCACCCCACTTATATATGTCCCACGAGAGTGGAATTCTTCCTAAAACAAGAAGGACTGCTGGGGAGCAATATCCTTTAGACCTAAGCAAGATGTCATAAAAAGATCGGAGGACGAGATCTAAGTCTGCTCCGATAGTCAAGCAGCGCTTAAGGCAATTCAAAACCCCAGGATAAGCTATAAGATAAGGAATGTAGGCATGCTGTGTAGGAACTAGCAAGAAGGAAATTAGTCAAACTGCGATGGTTGCCCGGACACAGCGGTGTCGAGGGGAATAAGCTGGCCGAAAATTTCCAGCAGTGCTACAAGCTGGCCTCGAAATCATCCTTCCTAGTTTAGGGAGGTCATTTTAGGACAACCTAGCAACGGGATATGTCCCGCGAGAGTGGCTTCGCTAACGTGGTCTTTATTCCTAAAACAAGGACTGCCGGGTAGCAATATCCTTTAGACCTAAGTTTCACATATTTTGTAATGAGAACCTTGGAAACGATGATAGATAGGTACCTGACAGAGGAGAAGTGAAGCCCCACTGTATAGTAATCAACATGCATACAGGTGAGGAAGGCCGACAGAAACGGCGCTCAATTCTGTAGTGCAAAGAATAGAAAAGTCAATAGCAAACAAAGGAATTGCGCTAGACTTTGACGTTGAAGGGGCATTTGATAAACACCGCGCTGCAAAGACGTTTCGTCTGTGCTTCTTTGGGACATTTCCGACTGGAGATCGGAGGGTGGTCAGCTGTCCTCAGGGCAGCTGCTGACTGTCGCCGCGTCTTTGGTGCTTAGTTATGGACGGTCTTCTGAAGAGGTTGGGAGCGGGGGGTTTCTAAGCGGAAGCATACACCGATGATGAGCTGGTGCTAGTGACAGGCAAATGCGTCGGAGGGGTGCAGGCTGCTTGTAGGATAATAGAAAGATGGTGCTTGGAAAGAGGGCTCTAGGTAAATCTGGCCAAAATAGAGCTCATACTTTTCATGTAAAGAAGGAATATACCAGAGTTCAGATCACCCATATTGTGTCAGAAGCCACGTTTATTAAAACAGGAGGTTAAGTACTTGGGAGTGACAATAGCCAGTAAATTGACTTGGAACACTCACATCATAAACATAGTTAATAGCAACGCGAGTAGTACGAAGGAAATAGGGTTTACAGCCCCATGTACTTCATTGGCTGTGCACAGCGGTGAGCAGATATTGGCTAGACTACAAAGATTGTCTGGGAATAAACGGTGCAATGAGGACAACACCAGTGGCAGCCCTGAATACCCTCCTGGAGGGCGAAACCTGAAACAGGTAGCAGCAAAGAGAAGGTTATATGTCCATAGCCAGGATCATGACAGTTGAGATTCCTAGCCTATCTTCTAGGGCAAACAAGACGAATGAATGTTTCAGGTTACACAATCCGGTTGAAGTAATGATCGCAACTAGGGATCAATGGGCAGCAGGAACTATGGTACTACCCGGAAATGCCTTGGTCTGGTACACCGACGGCTCCAGGCAGACCAATATAGGACTTGCCGGGGCTGGAGTGTACAGATCGACAGGGATTTAGATGAATACTTCTCCCTGGGAAGCTATGCTACAGTTTTCCAGGCTGAGGTCTTCGCTATTTTTGAGGTGGCCACCACGCAAGATGTCATAGAAGGACGAAATCTACCGATAGTCAAGCAGCGCTTAAGGCAATTCAAAACCTCAGGATAAGCTCTAAGCTTGTTCAGGAATGTAGGCATGCTCTGGAGGAACTAGCAAGAAGGAAATTAGTCAAACTGCGTTTGGTGCCCGGACACAGCGGTGTTGAGGGGAATAAACGGGCCGAAAACTTGGCAAGACCCCAAGCAAGTGGGTCTAGGATATGCTTCCAGAACCGTCACAGACCAAAACGGCCTAGTTGCTGTCGAGGAACCGCTAGACCGTTGCGTTTATGGTCGGAATACTGACGGTCATTGCAGACTAAATAGGCACCTACATTTATTAGAATTCAATAATAGCCTGTCCTAATTGTAAAACAGGGGAGGCAGACTCAAAAGGAAAACCTTCGGATCAGCCGCCCTACATAGGGAGTTAGGTCCCTTGATTGGCATAAGCTGCAAGCCTTCATAAGGACAGGCAGGAAGTCATCTAGAGTGGGGGTGGGTGGACCGAGGATGGCGACAAGGGCCTTTTAGGACTATTCGCCGGGCTTCGGCCCCCCACCCTTACTACTACATACCATTTCCAGGAAAGCCAGTTAATGACAAGGACAAGCAGGAGGAAATTTAGCCGAGGTGGAAGATAAGGAACAAAATCAAATTTGTTTCCTAACAGAATGTGAACAAACATCCGAAACTGTAAGTAGTGATCTTTTATTTTATGTTTATTCGGGTTATTAGAATGTGAATTAAAGTGATTTTTGAAGGTGGTAAAATATTTCTTTGTCAAGATAAAAGTTAATTGCTATAGAATTCGTAAAACACCTGTATAACATACATTTTGAGTTAAGTAAAAAAATTTTTTAAATCCGGAAACTGCAAATTCTGAGTTAAGTTTATGGCATAAAATGTTGGGGCATATTTGTCATATATATATATATATATATATATATATATATATATATATATATATATATGTATTTTTTTTTCACAAAAGAAATCAAATGCCCAAAAAAGGTTTATTTTAAACCTTAGACAGCTCAACACATTTATAGAAGTTCCACATTTTAAGTTAGAGGACGTTCGTACTGTTTTAAAATTATTTATTATTATTAACCTTAAAAATGCCTACTATCAGTTATCAATTGAAACCTCTTTTAGGAAATATTTAAGATTTTCATATAAAGACAATTTATGAGTTTACATGTTGGCTTTTTGGCCTATCCTTGGCTCCTTACCTTTTTACAAAGATAACCAAGCCAGTTGTCGCCTTTTTAAGAAGGAACAGCGTTTCATGTGTCATATATTTAGATAACATTTGGATTACAGCAGACACTGAAGCAGAATGCTTAAAACAAATTGATTTTACTTCACATTTTTTACAAATCTTGGGTTTTGTTAGACATTTTGAAAAGATCAGCCTAGAGGCTTCCAATATCTGTAAATTTTTAGGTTTTTTATTTAACAGTCAAGAACATGACTATTCCTTTACCAGAAGAAAAACGTCAAAAGGATTTTACCAAAACCTTGCTAAACACAAAACAATGTCTAATTAGGTTTTTTTGCGAGATTTATAGGTAATATTGTATGTCTAGCTGTTAAATATGGTTGGCTCTACTCAAAAAAATTAGAAAGAACAAAAGTCTTAGCCTTAATTAAGATGGTTAAATAATCCAAACCCTTACTAAGATAAAGGTTGAGAATATCATTATTTTAGTGGATGAAATTCAATTTTTATTCCTGATGAAGTCAAGACCACTAGTACAAAAAATAAACAACACTGTCTTCATATACCCATCTTTGTAGAAAAACCTAAAATTTGTGTACCATCTGCTCTGATAGCATATATCGATAAGACCGCAATATTTACATGTACAAGGAAAACCTTTCAAAAAAGCTGCTATAGACACAGTTAGTGGATGGATTAAAGAAACTATGACAGCAGCGGGTATTGACACCACATAGTTTACTGCTCACTCAACACGTCATACAGCTAGAAGACTTGGAGTCGACATTGGTACTATAAGACGTGCTACTGGCTGGTCTCAGGAGTCGCAGGTATTTGCACAAAGTGTAGCAGGGCTATAAACCATATACATTTATTTGTTTTATAAAGAATGTTTTTTATAGTTTCATTAAATATGTTGTAAATATTCTCTGGTTTTATTTATAAAATTACTGATAGGAGTATTATATATGGATAAGGTAAGGAATAGTAAAACTGTCCCTTTATCCTTTACCTCTACCTCTACCTCTACCTCTACAAGTATCAAATATTTAGTGATCTCAAGGACGAGCGCTTGAGAGTTCAATCGAAATCATATGAGGCGCCTCATTCGAAGAGATCACTCCCACCCTTCTTAGACCCCTCAAATTTAGTAACATTGTACATTAGCTAATATTGTTGTTATATTTAAGTACATATAATAGAATCATAATATCAACCAGAGATAAATATATATATATATATATATATATATTTATTTATATATATATATATATATATATATATATATATATATATATATATATATATATATATATATATATATATAGGTGAAACTAGATTAGACGATTTAGATGAAAGAACGGCTGACACTGCCGATAATACAGGATACTAGAGGAAGTTCTCCTTTAAAATTTTGTATGTGGTAGGGCACAACGCGCACTACTACAAGTATCAAATCTTTAGTGATCTCTTCGGAAGAGGCGCCTAATATAATTTCGATTGAACTTCCAGGTAAGTTGCGTTAAATTATTCTGCTCAGTCAAATTACTTGAGTAACGAAACTTTTGTGTAGGTTAACCTCCGGCACAACCGTACCACAATATAGTTTTGCATCGCTTTTTAGCAATCGATATTCGATGTTTTTACCATCAACGTTACAAGTTTCAACCTCGATGTTTTAAGTTTTTTAACATCGATAATTCGTTTTTTATTAAAATGTATAAAAAGAACAACTGTTGGCAAAAATGTAGCATTATTAAAATGAGGCCTCACAGAGAAGTTAGCGAATATAGCCCCAGTGAAAGCATTATCAACGGGCGGGCATAGATGGCCCTACTCGTCCGCTGAAGATTCAAATTATTTAACTCTGGGACCTGGAATCCACGCATATAATGTAATTTTTATTTTACCGTTTTAGTTAGGTTTCATGTGCATTGCCTTTTCTGGGATATTGCTAATCATTTTATAGATGTCGTCCATACCTTAGAGTAAGAATAAAAATAGAGTTCATTATTTACATATTTAGCCAATGCCAAGATTACCTAACAGTATAAGGTCGATCGTATGACGATGCCAAGCCTAGCCAGGATCTCTAATGTTTATGCCAATTGATATTACGGTGAATATGTTTAAACATGCTGCAATAAAATTTTCATACAAGAGATAGTATTGTTTTTCCAGTATTAGTTTACTTTTATTGCAAAATAGTAAAATACAAGCTAAAATACCCAAAGCCTCAGATAAAATTACACCAGTAACAAGAGTTTTAATTAGATATGACAACCCCGATCCACTACTCCACGTATTAGACCATCCCACTGTCGTGTTAGACCATCCCACTTTCATTGACAAGGGATCCTTATAGTATATTAGTACAATAGTCTACAGCAAAGGTTGTTACAGGGTCACTTGACCGGTGGGGCTTAAAAACCAGTAGCGGTTCGTGGAACTACAATAAACTTCAATATAGAAGAAATTAATTTGCTAAAAAATATAATAATAAAGATAATTATTAATGTTGCCTTACTTCAAGAAGCAGCGTTCTAAAGGTGCGGTGAGCTTAGGAGAACATTGATTTCCTGTACATTACGAAACTAGGAGCTTTAGTTGACCTAGTAAACAGCTAGATTTCCTTTTCTAGGGGACTTGTAATGTCTAATGGTAGATACCTTATTCACTGATTTTGGGTCACATGACGTATTGACCAATCTGGTTCAGTATAATAAAACGGTTATTTCGGCGGGGGTCATGTGAGAATCCTCAGAAGCAAAATGATACAAGAAAGTCTCTGGGGTAATTTTTTTTGACGATTACAATAATTTTTCCTATCAGAGAATTAAAATAATTATAGAATATATCTATGAAACGTACTGCGATTTCGAAAATCACTAGATTTTGGATGAAAAGGTTTAGGATGATTTCGCGCCTTTTTTTAATTTTCACTTGAGTTGGGCCAATTTTTTATTTAAGTGTTGTGAGGTAAAGGAATTTAAATGGTGATTCTTTGGGTAATTAAAAGTAAAAAGTGTTCGTAAACATGTTCTAAACTGATTAGAATTTAAGATTTATTGAAAATTTAAAAAATCTTTTATTTTTTAAATTTAGCTATTAACATGAAATACAATATGGCAATTGGCTATTCTATTTTTGTCTTATAGCCCTCGTTTCTTTTTACTTTCCTCGCAGTTGCAAAAAACATATGGTGGAACAAAATGGTGCCCTATTGAAATGTTAAAAAACTATTACTAAAAAACTACTTATCCACTTTATACAAATTTTGCAGAAAAATTATGTGCGACATGACCATCAACTGGTAAGTTTTACTACATATCCAAAATGGCGGCCTAATAAAATGTTATAAAAGCCAATGCAGAAAACTACTGCATCGATTGTTCAAATTTTGCTCAAAAATCAAATATTATTATATAGGAATGAATTGATCAAAATTTTGAGACCAATTCAAAATGGTGGCCTAATTAAATATTTAAAAAAAAGTACTTATCAGATTGATTGATAACATCCCCAATTTAAATATTTATTACTAAAAATGTATGAATTGCACACTTAATATCGATTTTTAATCAAATCTGTATAAATGTTAAAATTCGTTCGTAATCTAGGCATTGCTATTCTGATTTTTTAAATATTTACTAAAAATTTATGATATGTATTCTTAAATCCCCCAGATGCCGACTTTCTTTAAGCCAAATCTATACAAGTGCTAATATTCCGCTGCCATGTTGGTATTACTATCTTGAATCATTAAATGTTGCCAAAAAATCGTGATGTGCAGTCTTAAATACTGCCGAATTTTAATCAAATCTGCAAAAATTTTAAAATTAGTCTGCTATGTTGGGGCCGCTATTTTTAATTCTCAAATATTGACTAAAATTTCATTCTTAATATACTTCTAGATACCGATATTTTAGCCGAATCTGTACTAATGACAAAATTCGTTCGCTATATTGGCGCCACCATTTTGAATTTTGTTGTGCATTCTTAAATAATCTCCAAAAATTGTAAAATCATCCGTCCGACATGTTGGCATTGTCATTTTGACACCGCTATTTTGAATTTTTAAATGCTGACACTCTTAAATTTTCCTAGGAACCGATTTTCAGTTTAATCTACACAAGTAACAAAATTCGTCGGCCGTATTGACGCCGCCATTTTGGATTTCTAAACGTTGACTAAAAAAAATAGCATTTTTTACATCCGAAAGTGTATGCATGTCAAATTTGAAAATAACCGGTAATGTCGAAGTGGTAAAAAATCCATTACCAGATTTGAACCAGCATACAAACATACAATCAGACGAGTAGGAAGCATATAAAAGCGTGTTAAAAGGATTGTTTTTTAGTTTAAAACTCTAACGGCCGGTTGCAGAAAGCTCAATACACATTTAGAATGTTTAACGGAATCTCAAATTTGACAGCGAGTTTCTAGATTTCTATAAGCAACTTGTCAAATCCGAAAGTTCGGTTAAATATTCTAAACAGGAATTAAGTTTTGTGCAACCGGCTGTAAATTTTAATAATATATAAATAACTAATTTCATTTTAAATTTACCTAACTTAATGGTTTGATTTTAGAGAGTGAAGTAGGGAACGACTATTTCGTTGAAATTTGTATTTAAGTAATTCAAGAAGTGAAAATCAATTTTGTTTTTTCGGATGCGACTTCTCGCAAATCTTATTATTGGCATTAATAAAATCCGCAAATATTTGTGAAAACACTGAAAATGATGCCATAGAACGGTAAAATTACCTATTTGCCTCATTAAGAATCCTTCCTTTTGACAATGATAATGAAGCATGGCCCATTTCTTCATTTTCGTACATCATTTTTTTTCACGTTTAATTATGCGGAAAGTAAAAACTCGCGCCGCCACTGGCACTCGTCAACTTCTTGTGAATGTGAAAAATAGGGGGACTATGTTGGCGCATACCCCTAACGTGATTTATGAATGAATTGTGATCTCTATTTTAATTCTTACTCTGAGATCCATACCCGTAGCAGAGAGACCCTCATTATTTAAGCTAGCTTTGAGTTCTTGAATACTGGAGGGCTCAAATATATTTGGTGGTATAAGTGTAAAGTTAGGATCTGATATTTTAGAGAGCATTCCCCTGTTTATGTCTTCATTTATCGCAATTTTATTGAAAGGTGTATTTATGTTTTTTAATTGTTTATCATACATAATCTATATTGGACTCTCTGTTTAGAGATTCACAAAAGAACTTGGCGGCTGTAGGAAGGTAGGGGATCCGTCATTCAGTATGATTAGGTCATTACCGTAAAGTCACTTATATTTTTCCCCCATAGCTGGGAGCACACTCGTCCCAAATCGGATGGTGGAAGTTTAAGTAACATATAAGTTTTCAGATCTATTTGAAAGCATATTTTCTAGAATAATGCTAATAACAATTATTGTTTTAGTGACCTTAATGTTAGAATTGAGAGGATGTAGTTGAATTATCCCCATTAATTAGGGGTGGGAATGGATTGGCTCCCTTTTCCGGTCTTAACTTGGGAAAGTACAAGGCCTCATTGTATTCATCTTTGTTATAACTTTGAATTAATCTTTCATTTTTGCCTCTTCCGAAACAATCTGTTGGAAGGATCGCTTAGGTCGAGACTGGAAGTCTACCTTACATCTCTGAGACGGCGCAATGGTGTCCACTTCTTGGGGTCTATTTAAAATGGGTAGGATTTTTTAGTGTGGAAAAATCTGAGGGGATCAAGATAAAATCATTAGGGGTGGCGTATGTGTTTTTTCCACATTTTGTCTGCATCGTGATTTGTTACATTTTCATATGCCATGAGTTTTTTAATATTCTGTTGTCTTCCATATTCTGGACATTTTTTTGAAGTGGTTTTATGATTACCTCTGCAAAAGTGGCATTTTGTTTCACAGGAATTCGAGGGAAGTTTTTTATCTGAAGATGCCTCAGGTTCATGCATTTTACCAGCACAGTTAAAACATTTGGCTTTACTCTTACAATTTTTTTAATGTGACCATATAAAAGACATGAGTGACACTGAGTTACAGGGGAAATATAGTTGGAGACCAGTAATGGGAGTCTACAAAAGTGTACGTATCTTTAGAGGAGGACACCCCTAAGTAAAAATAATAGTGCGTGTTGGCGCATATTCCACTTCACTGTCATTTTTGACTTTTCTATTTAAACGTTTAGCATTTAAAATTTCGACATTGGAAGTAATTTATTGGGAAATGTTTTCAACATCAAGGTTCCTAATCAATTCCTCTAACAATGCCCTTGCATGTTACAAAGTTAAAATATAATGAATATTTTATAGTTTTTTTCCGAGGGTTTTTTATTATTGAGGAAGTTATTTGCTGCTTCATAAGTTGTAAATTGCACAGTTGGCCGGTTTAATCCTTTGTTGTCGATATTTTTTTATGTCCTTGAGTTGAAGCTCAAAATTTTCTCGTGCAATTTTTAATTTAATAAAGCGTCCAACGTTTACCTTCCTTTTTTTCAGTAGATTCAATAAAAACAAACGAACGGACGCATATTCTCAGATTTATACAAAATATTTTCACGTTTTTTTTAGA
Source organism: Kuschelorhynchus macadamiae (assembly GCA_030620095.1). Lineage (NCBI taxonomy): Eukaryota > Metazoa > Arthropoda > Insecta > Coleoptera > Curculionidae > Kuschelorhynchus > Kuschelorhynchus macadamiae. Next base: position 50,899 of record JAUTXW010000626.1, read on the forward strand.
TTTCATGATCTACCGAGTCTTTTTGAGTATTAACGGATATGATATTTTTAATTTGTTTCCAATATTGAAGAGTTCCCCACTCTTTTTCGTCTATCAGCTAGCCTAACCTATCTGGAAGCGATAACATAGATGGTAACATTGAATGCAATTATCGATATCGGAAAACTTCGGCACAAAACATCGATGTTTTTCGAACATGGATGTGTTTTATATAATATTAAATGACTAAATTAGACGAAAGCAACTACGGCACAATTTAGTTTATTATTAAAATAACTCTAAATTATACAAAGTATACTATAATAAAAACATTATTAAGCTAGTTGTATTAACATTTTATAAAAGATACAACCAATTTTTTTCAACGCAACTAAAAATAAACACTATTTTATACAAGGTCCGGAAATAGTATTGAACGATTTTTAATAGGCCACCGCACAATGGCCCATTTTGTCAAAAACATGGCAGAAATTAAAAATATTTTTTTGAATATATTTCACTTTAAACTAACTAATAGGCATTCTAATATATCAAACATCTAGTTTGAAATTGACGTTATAGAAAGCGCATGATTTGTTTTCAAAAATGTCAAGTAAAACAATTTAGAGATGATTTTCATGCCTTTCTTTTCGTAAAAAAAGTGATTCCTTAGTGAATAAAATAAACTCTTTATAATTAATAGGCAAGATTCTTTTATCATGAAAAACAATGAGCAAGGAATGTTGTTTAGAAATATTGTACGTCATAGCATTATATTTAAACTTCGGACAATTTTAAGTGGGTGATAAATAGGAGTGTATTTTTTGGTATATTTCTTTTGATTTCAAAATTGAAAAGTTATTTTATTTATGATTTCACCACATTTCACCTATCGCATATATTTTTTTAAATTACGCGTACCTTTTTCTTATATTCTCTGTTAACAAACGTTGCTGGAAAATGCCGATGAGAAAATATAAATTAAATCAGGGTTGACCATCAGCCATATCTCAGAAAGTATTGGTCGTTAAAAAATGTATAAACCCATCGCGGCCACATAAAAAGATTGAAACATATTTTTTTTAGTTTATAAAATAGCCACTAGGGGATGCAACAGCAAAAGGCTAGTCTGTCACTTTTTTGGTAAGTTTTGTCTTAAAAATTTGATTAAAATGCAATACGCATTGCAATTCTTAACCGATTATTCACATTTTGGAATTTCTATTTTGGCATATTCTCGATAATAAAGCGATATGAAAATATTTTTAATAACATCTTTTTAATGTTAAAACATTATCTTTTTGTTACACAAGAAAGATTGCATAGGTATTATTTATTATCGCGCGTTTAACCAATAAATAAAGCTAATGTCTTTTTGTTCGTTTAGGTTCTGATTAAATTTACCAAAAATCTATATATAAAATGTATATCTATATACAAAATTTCTAGAGGAAGGACTAAAGACTAAAGGGTAGAATTTTTGAACTGATTGGCTATATCTACATCATTGACCAATGAGGGTAAAAAAAACTTTATTATAAATTTAAGAATAAATGATTCTACAAACAGAAGAAAACATCAATTTTTTGAAGAATTCAGTAGGGGAGACCGGGGCTAGTTGGCGCACGGGTTAGTTGGCGCAACGTAGTTTTCACCACTTTATCATAAACATTGGCAACGCTGTTTGGGCCCTTTACACTTGTTGCGCATAATCAACATTACATACGAGAGTTCGCGTCTGTATCTCATGCGGTACGAGTGCCACGTCACGGTGTTTATTTTTTAATCATTTGAGTGACTTGTATATGTTTTAAAATCTTGTTTGTATCATAAAGGTAAGTAGAGCCAGCTAAACAATAAATATTGCAAATTAAACTACAATTTATGTAGAATTATATACCATATTTACATTCACAAAATCTTTTGAGGTTATGCATTTTTGGCGCGAAATAAATAAAGGCGTGGTTTGGGGCAGGTTGTCTCAAAACAAATGGGGCAGGTTGGCGCTGCGCCAGCTTGCCCCGTTGCCAGATTGTTAGAATAATCCCTTATTTGTTTTAGTTTACCAATGAGAAATTATAAAAGAAAAACGGAACGTGCCAAATATTCTAATGAGGTGATGATAAGAGCAGCCAAAGAGGTACACACTTTACAACATTAATGTTTATAAACAATAAGTAAATCAGTTAAATGATTTTTTAGGTTTTGCTCAATGGACGCTCTAGAAGAAGCGTTGCCAAAGATTTCGGGATGCCTTCGAGATCGCTTATCCGATTTTGCGCCAAAACTAGTGTAGCTGAACTCGAAACTAACAATAATGCTCAACAGATACAAGTTGGATATGTCAAAAATCGCAAAGTATTTTCAACAGAACAAGAACAGCAATTAGAAAACTACATTACAAAATCATCTGACATTTATCACGGATTATCAGTTAAGGACGTCAAAAAGCTAGCCTATGATTACGCAACAGAATTACGTATTAATTGTCCCCCTTCCTGGCATAAAAATAAAATAGCAGGACCGGATTGGTTTTCCGCTTATCTTAAAAGGAACTCTGCACTATCAATTCGTTGCCCTGAAGCCACTAGTATTGCTCGTTGTGTAAATTTTAATAAGAATACTGTCTCAGCCTTTTTTGACAATTTAAAAATAGTTCTCGATCGATTAGGAATAGGTGCTGCAGATGTGTGGAATATGGACGAGACCGGGGTTACGACTACGCAAAAGCCAAACAAGGTTGTTGCACGAAAAGGCTACAAGCAAATCGGAAGAATAACTTCGCAGGAGCGTGGCACATTGGTAACGTTGGCTCCGGCTGTTTCTGCGCAGGGAAACAGTATCCCACCCTTTTTTATATTCCCCAGGGTGAATATTTTTTAAATAACGCTCCCATTGGAAGTGCAGGCTGTTGTAACCCTTCAGGGTGGATGAAAGAACCCAACTTCGTAGACTTTATAAATCACTTTATTAAGTTTACAAAGTGTTCAAAAGACAAGCCGGTCTTATTGCTGCTAGATAACCATAGCTCTCATTTATCCATTGCGGCATTAAATTTATGTAAAGACAATGGAATAACAATGTTGACATTCCCGCCTCATACCTCTCACAAACTTCAGCCCTTAGACAGAGGGGTGTTTGGCCCCTTTAAAAAATATCTTAATTCTGCTTCTGATGCATGGATCACCAACAATCCGGGTAAAAGTATGACAATTTACGACATTCCAGGAATTGTTAAAGAGGCTTGGCCGCAGGCAATAAGCCCTAAAAACATAATGGCTGGCTTTAAAGTAAGCGGCATAAGCCCATTTAGCAAAGATGTATTTGATGAATCTGAATTTATGGCCGGATACTCTTTGGATAAGCCAATGTCTATAGCCATCAAAAACACCACAGAAAATGTAAGCTTAGAACAACCTAATGTGACAAACAAAAAGATTGACAACGAAAGTGTACTGTCGCAAACACTGCAAAATAATAATGTTCAAGATTCTCTTCCAGGCTGTTCCCACTGGAGTGACACCGGTAATGAAAAGATGAAACGCGATAGTCCAAAGAAACTTAAAATTATTCAAAACATTATTTTAAAACCACCGGATTTGAAAACTGATATTTTAGAAAAAATTAGACCTCTACCCAGAGTTCAGTTATCTGAAGACACCTCTGCTAGAGCCACGTCTCACCGAAAAAGAAAATCAGCAATTATAACCGATACTCCAGAAAAAGAGGCACTTGAGGAAGAACAACGTAACAAGAAGGTGAGCACTAAAAACATAAAAAGAAACTTAACTCTGGAAACAAAAAAGTCTTTAAATAAGAAAAAGAATAAGGTTAAGAAAAATAACAAGATTGAAGAAGAGGATGATTCAGATTATTGCTTTTGTTTAATGTGTGGAGAAGACTTTAAACATAGCAAGCCGAAGGAAAAATGGATACGATGCACTGCCTGTTCAAGATGGGCTCACGAGATCTGCGCTTCTCCTGAAAACATTTTATTTTACCAGTGTATCAATTGTGATTCTGATGACGATTTATAATCTTTCCTTAATGTTTCTTAATTTCTACTTAAGTTTTAGTTTTGTTGCGTCTTATTATTCAAATTGTTTTTGTTTTTAGGTATATAATGTTGTGTTTTGTTTTGTTTAACATCTTTGACAGCTTGTTCAAATTACCATTTCAAATAAATTATAATTTTAGTTCTCAATTTCGATTTTTTACTATATTTTGATAATGCGCCAATTTACCCCGCATGATGCGCCAATTAACCCCAACTACGGGGTGAATTGGCGCAGCTAACGTATGTAATGATGGATGTATTTTTAAACACATTCAGTAAGCAAACTCATTAATTAAGATAGAAATGTTGTAGACAAGGCTCTATACTATCAGAATACGCAAAAAAAAAAATTTTTTAATTATCTCAAACTTTGTAAAAAATTTAAAAGTGAAATGTGCGCCAACTAGCCCCGGTCTCCTCTACAGTGTACTGAGACAAACGTCTACAAAACAGCAATAATAGATTTTAGAAAAATCAGAATGGAAAATTTAAGTTTCAAAGTAAGAGGCTTAAGTGGTATTTAACTGGTCCCGAAAAAAATAACGCTACGAAGATTTTTCTAAAATTTATTATGGTGGTACTGGAGACATTGGACCCACTATCCTACCTGCAAGATTTGAACAAGTTATCCCTAGAAATGTACCAGGTATATCAAGGAACTAAAGAAGAAAAAAAATTAACACCCTGTATCTCGGACACTATCAACATTAGTACTGAGCTTAAGTTAGTTTAGATCATCATATCTTAGAGGTATATATTTTCTAGATCTTTTACCGACACCTTATAGATAAAAGGTACTTTGATCGTATAAAAGCAATTATTTAAATTTTAACACCCTGAATAATAAATAAAATTGAAAAAAGAAAACTTATTTCACCAAACCAGAGATATTTTACTCAATAAAAACAAACACAATACTTCAGATTAATTTATGCCATGTTTTTGGCAAAATCGACCAGTGTGCACCGTGAAGATTTAAAGAATATACTCACTGTTACATACACTAAAAATACAATTCCGGTAATTCGTTTAAACACTTCTAGTTTGAAAGATCACTTTCTTAAGATGAACCCCGTTATCCCCACAGAAATTTGGCGATTCGGGGGCAAACTTGGGTGTTACAATGCACTTTGGACAGGGAGCTCAGATATGTTCAGGTACCTTGGGTGTTGTTGATTTAGATGAAGACATATAGCTGATTATATTTCTAAAAAACTACTAGATGTCTGCGAAGAGGGGGGCATACCTAATGAGAAAATTACCGCTGTTATTCGAGATGGGGCGGCTAATATCAACAAAAGCATTGATGGCTTTTGAAAAAAAAACATTTACATTGTTTTGCACACCAGCTGAATCTAATTGTAGAAAAATCAATAAAACCTCTTAACTCTTTACAAGACCTAATTGAAGAGCTCAAGAAAATCGTCACGTCAAGTGTGATAGCTGCTGATGAACTAAGAAGGGCCCAGGGAGGAGAAAAAACTGATACAGTTGGTACCCACCAGATGAAATTCTGCGTACGATATAATTAGCCGCTTCTCAGAACTCTGGGAAGAAATAATTTCCATAATCAATAGGAATCCGAATGCACCTATTATAGTAACAGCTCAGGAAAATGAAGAATTAAAAGTTGTCAAGTTTCTTCTCCAGCCGATCGAAAGCGCAACTGTACAAATATTCGGAGCTATGCTACCAGCCGTATTGTAATTCCGTTAATTTTTCACTTGGAGCAAAGCATTTCCTCAATTGTTACCTCAAGAGCCACGAATACGTTAGAGATTGCAGAGACATTTAAAAAGTCTTTTGACAGAAGTAAAACCTAGGTTGGCCCAGCAGAACAGCTGCACTTATTGGCCATATCAACTTTTCTTGATCCAAGGTTTAAAAAATCATTTGAATTGCGCGAGAGTTGTGGAGATTATTACAGATTTACTCAGCAAACTGAAACACGATTCGACTGTGGTTCCAACTAAGGAATCTAATTAACCTATGGGTAAATTATTTAATTTTTTTTTTGTTAATTTAACTTAATTTTTATTTTCAGAATTTAGCATGGATTCTTAGTTGTGGGCTGGTCATCAACAAATGGTTCGGCAAAATATGGCACGCTTCAATGTCAAGAAGACTTTCAGGCAGAAACAACTTCATATTTGCGAGGCCCTCTTGTACCAAAATCCTCTTGAATATTGAGAATCAAATAAGCATATACATCCAAGGTTATATGAAATTTACATCAAGCACTTGACGGTCGTCGCGACTTTGGTACCATCGGATAGCCTATTTTCCAAAGCAAACAAACAAATTAAAGCCCAAAAAACTTTCAAAAATTATATTCCTTTAATGTTTAAATAATAATGTGTGGGAGTAATAATTTTAATTATCTTCGAGATCTTTTGTTTTATGTTTATTCGTATAACGGGTCCGGCAATAGGATTAAACGGTTGCAAAGGTTGCCATGAAAATACTGTTTATTTAACAATACTGATAAAACTAAAGTTTGGTGTTGAAAATTGAATTTGCCAGTGCGTGCTAAAGTTCCAACAAGAAATTCGATTTTGAGATAGGTAAGAAATTTCAACGAAACAGGAAGTGCAGTCTCCCAGTTTGTCGGTCTTACCCGTATAATTCGTATACAGAGTATACAATGTTCTGCAATTCGATAATCAGCTGAACTGCACATTACAGAGCGAAGTTTGCGACGAATCTTACATCAGGATTTGAAATTTCATCCGTACAAGATACAGATATTCCAGAGGCTGACTCCTGACCTGATAAAGTAAATCGTCTCAATTTCTGCCGGCATTTTTTTGGGAATATTGAAGAAAAATGAAGAAATTCGTGATAAACTGATCATGTCTGACGAAGCTCACTTTGACCTCAGTGGGTACGTTAACAAACAAATTTAACAAATTTAACAGTTAGCAAATAAAAATTTTCGCGGTGGGCAGAACACAATCCAAGAGAAGTTCATGAAAAATCACTACATGACCAAAAGGTAACAGTGTGGTGTGGAGTTTCCGCATTTGGTGTGATCGGGCTATACTTCTTTGAAGAAAATGGCCACATCGTTACTGTCAATTTAGCTCGGTATGTTGAGATGCTGGAATAATTTTTAACTCCCGAGCTCCAAAGAACGGGGTCAAGGTGAAGTCTGGGTCCAACAGGATGGCGCAACATCAAGATGGGCCATCGGTGTTTTACAGCGCATGTCTCCGAATCGCCTAATTTCTGTGGGGATAAATAAAACGTAAAGTATTCTCTACTCGTCCCCAAACACTCCTTCAACTCAAAGAAATGATTCGTGAAGAGATAGAATCGATAAACATGAACGTGGAATTACTTAGTCGCGTTATGCTCCATTTCTACTCCAATTTGCAGGAATGCATAGAAGACGGGGTCACCTTAAGAAAGTAATCTTTTATTTCATCTTATGTTTCTTTAATTTGTTGTATCTTTTATAAAATGTTAAAATAATTAGCTTAACAAAGTTTTTATTATAGTTGTATACTTTATATAGGTTAGAGTCATTTTAATAATAAACTAAATTTTGCCGTAGTTGCTTATATAAAGAACATCTATGTTCGAAAAACGTCGATGTTTTCCGCATATCGGTAACTGCATTCGATATTACCATTCATGTTATCGCTTCGAGATAGGTTAGGCTATCTCTTAAACAAAACAAAGGGGGGCATTTCCTTCCCCCAACGAAATAAAAATATTATAGACGTTAATATTCACTCGGGAGATGACGCAAATGCACGACAAATATTTGACCTTCAATTTAAAGACATTAAAAAAATCGATAACAAAGAATTAACCGGCCAGCTGTGCAATGTACAACTTATCAGCAAATAACTTCCTAATTGATATAGACCTTGATGTTGAAAACATTTCCCGATATATTACTTCCAATGTTGAAATTTTAAATGCTAAACGTTTAAATAGGAAAGGCCAAAATGGCACAGAAGTGGATTATATGCCAACAGGCACTGTTATTTTCACTTTTAGGGGTGTCCTCCTCCCAAGGTGCATACACTTTTATGTATACCGGTATACATATAATTCCCCTGTAACTCAGTTACAGTCTTTTATACGATCACATTAAAAAATTGTAAGAAAAAAGCGAAATGTTTTAACTGTGAGGGTAAAATGCAGAGCCCGAGGCATCTTCAGATAAAAAACTTCCCTCGAATTAATCCTGTGAAACAAAATGCCACTTTTGCAGAGTAATCATACGACCACTTAAACAACAGAATATTAAAAAACGTATTGCTTTTGAAAATATAACATATCACGATGCAAACAAAATGTGCAAAAAACGTACCTAAAGACTTTATTTTGAACCAATCAGATTATCCTACACTAAAAAGTACTCCCCATTTTAAACAGACCCTGAAGAAGTGGAGACCATTGCGCCCTCTCAGAGAGGTAAGGTAGACTACCAGTCTCGATCCTTCCAACAGATTGTTTCGGAAGAAACAAAAGTAAAAGATTGATTTAAAGTTATAAAAAAGATGAACACAATGAGGATCGGAAAAGAGAGCCAATCCCTCCCCACCCCTAGTTACGATGGTGTAGTGACATGTGCCAGACACAACCTTTTATTCAAACATATAGGAAATTTTAATGATGGACATATCCAATACCTGAAAATCAAAATAGCTAATCTTAACATAGTAAATGTACATTCCAATATTAAGGTCACTAAAACAATTCTAGAAAATATGCTTTCTAGATCTGAAAACTTTTAGGTGGGGTAGGGTATGGACATCTATAAAATGATTAGCAATCTCCCAGAAAAGGTCCAAATCACCTTGCTTAATGTATATAATACTTGCCTTGCTGGGAACCCCTTGCCGGGATCATGGAAAAAATATCATTTACTCAGTATTCTGAGACCCAATAATAGTTCAGATAATGTAGATAACTATAAATCCATAGTTTTGTCACCTTGTTTTTGTAAAACCTTGGAAATAATTATTAAAAATCGCTTGGAATGGCTTCTAGAACACAAAGAAACATTCAGTTGGTCCCAGTGTGGCTTCAGAAAAGGTATGTGCATAGCGGATAACATTGCGTTTCCGACTTCTTATATTAATTTAGCTTTGCATGAGAACGCCTCTGTCCTGGCCGTTTTTATAGATACTAAATCAGCGTATGATACGGTTAATATTTACAAACTATACTATAAAATGATCAACCTTGTTATATCTTAGAGTTCCGTCATTTTAGACATTAGACACTACCTTTTCATTTTACGTCATACCAACATCATCTGTCATTACCTACACACACACTCTCTCTTACTTTAAATAGTTATAAGAAAAGTATTGAAATAAATACGCTTCAGGATCATTGTGGATTTTATTACGACGAACACAACAGTTGGCGACGAGGCAGGAGACATCCACCCCATCCATACACTCGCAAGGTTAACAGAAGATCACGAGCCCCAATAAGTTTCGGCTTATTTTTGTACAAATTTCACGCTAAATTACGATGACGGAAGAAGCTGGTGGTACAATACACGCGATTCAAACAGTTTTCTGCATTGAAACTTAGATACTACAAAAAAAATTCAGCAGATGGCTTCTGCGACTTGAAAGTGCATTCACTGTTTTTGGGGTGCCTGAAAACAAAAAGGCAGCATACTTATTACATTATATAAGAGCAGACGCCTATGATGTATTATGTGACAAGATTTCACCAGTTTTACCATCCACTAAAACATACGTAGAATTAGTGAATGAAAAAGCATTACAACCCAGATCCTTCGGAAATCGCCGAAATCTTCAGCTTACAAAGAAAGCAACATGAGGGAGAGACAGCCCAAGAACATTTAACCGCATTACAAAGGTTAGCTACAACATGCAATTATGGTGATTATCTAAAGAAGGCTCTAAGAAATCAATTCGTTTTTGGAGTGAAGACACAAAGAATACAATGTCGGTTACTGGAACAGAAGAATATAACTATAGAGACAGCTCTTTAAATTGCAGTTAGTATGGAAACTTCGGAACGCGATGCAGCTTAATTACATGGTTCCTCATCTGGAGTACACAATATTCAAGTAGGTTTTGATCCTAAAAATTTTCAAAATAATACTTAGGTGTGCTTTAAAAAAACATATTGCAAGTTCATGTAATGCTAAGAATTTGAAATGTAGAAAATGTAACCGGAAAGTTCACGTGGCACAGGTATGCTGGAAGCCACAGAGAGGTAAGAATCAGATTAATCAAGTAGCTGAAATTTTATCCATACAAAGCAGAGCATGATAGTCTCCGAAAAAAAATTACTATGACGTTACAAGTCGACAATGTTCCTATCGATTTTGAACTCGACTCAGCTGTAGCAGTTACACTGTTAGGATATAATGATTTTAAAAATTGTTTTTCAAGTTTGCAGTACTACGAATAGGTAGCAGGAGTTCAAATATAAGAATTTAAAAAAATACTCAAGTTATACATTGTACATAGTGATAAACAGCCACTGTTTAGACAACTAGGCATTGAAGTTAATGGAGAGTATAATATTTCACAGGTAAATACTTGCGATACTAAGTTAGGACAACTTTTATCAAAGTATGAAACTCTTTTTAATAAAGATATAGATAAAATTACAGGTATACAGGCAACTTTAAATGTTAATAATACCGAACATTTCTTTATTAGAGCTAGGAAAGTGCACGCGCTGTTGCCAAAGGTCGAACAAAAGCTAAACTTTATAGAAAAAGAGGGGGTACTTGAAAAAGTTTGAAAGTTCGGAGTATGCGACACCCATTGTCCCGGTATTAAAAGCAAATGGTAATATTCAGATTTGCGGAGTATTTAATTGCACTTTAAACCCAAATTTGGTAGTTGACGAACATCCCTTACCTACAATAGAGGAATTGCTCATTTCAATCACAGCTTAACCCATACACAGCTCGAACACTCTCTTGGCGGGAACGGTTTGCGTCGATTTCCTCGCGCAGGCCATAGCTCCGCCTTGTTCGGTAAAACCTGTCAAATAACTTGCCGTGCGTTTGGGTTGGTAAATCGACATTAGAATTTATGCGTTTAACCGACATAGTCGTGCGTATAGTTTCTAAATATTTTTGTGTGATATTTCGTTTTGTTATTTTGGGTGTTGTGTTAAAAATTAGAAATGAGTGAAAACAAAAACCCTGCGAAACATAATCGTGGTTGTGAAGCTAAAAACTGTTATAACAAAGGGTATAACTCGAATAAAAAGTTTTTTTCATTTCCCAAGGATGCTAACCGGTATGTACCTATCTGCATTATACCTAATACTTTTTTTTCAAACTTATACCGGGTAATTCATCGCCGTACGCAACATAGGAAATCCCATGCAATTTTTAATATGGTCAATTATTGGCTTCCCTGATTGTTTTAGACAAAAATGTATTTAGGTTAGTTGAAGGGCACTACAACCCGCATCCAAATGAATAGTTTGAGATATTTTTTATCAACCCGATTCCGAGTGATTTACCAATTTCTTTGTAAATATTTTTACTTTTTTATCCCCCGTATTTAGGACAGGCACTAGCCATTAAAAATTGGAATTTCCTATGTTGCGTACGGCGATAAATCACCCGGTACCAAATAAGCTGGGTTTATACAGGAAATAAAATAAAATAATCTTAATTTTTTTACCTACAGTTAGGAAGTATTATATGCTATTGGCATTTATGCTATTTTAATTTTTTTACATTTTATTTTCTGAAAGAAACCAAGCTTAATATACTATATATTGTATACTCTTACTGTAATTTAAGTTAAAAACAATAATATTTTTTAATTTATTTTTGCAGAGCCAAGGTATGGGCAATGAAAGCCAATCGAGAGGACCTGCTTGAGAAAGTAAACAACCTATATAAAAACTACTCATTATGTGAAATCCATTTTGAAGAGAGAATGTTTTATAATCCGTTCCATACGAGATTATTAGCTACTGCAATTCCTACGCTCTTCCCGTCCCTTGAAGGGAGTAGTAGAACTTCTATGGCCCCACTCGCCGAACATTCATATGGTGCTCTGCCCTTGCAACCTCCTGCAAAAATACGAGTTCTTGACGACAGAGTGTTAGTACCTGCTCAAGCACCCGCTGGCGCTGAAGCACTCGCGGAAATAGTACCCGCAGAACTGGTGTTAGCAGGGGTTCCGGATGCTCACCTTCAATCAGGTACCTATATTTTAATAAAAATTACGCTTTGATACCTTACTATATGACTCAATTATATCTATTTTTTATAATATACAACAATACAGTCATACAGTCAATAAAATTAATCTTTGTTATTATACATAAGTAGATAATAATTTTAAAAATATATATATATTTTTGCAGCTGACCACATCCATGCAGTTCAAATAGATGTTCAACAAGAAATTTTAAGCCCAAGGAGTGTCACCCCACCTCTTATGTCTCCAACATCGACTCAAACGTCATCTAGTTTGTCCAGTGATACCCCAAGAAAGGTGAAATACAGAAATCACATCAAGTCCCTAACTGCTGAAAACAGGTATTTACGACAGAAACTTGAGGTGCTTGAAACACAAAAAGGAAAAGTCCTGGAAAACATATCTTTGGAGCAGTATATGTCGCTCACATTTAAATTTTGTAATGCAAATATAGCAAAAATTGTTAATCTGCAAGTGGCACAGGGAAATAAGCATCCAAAAGGTAGGCGTTACTCTAAAGAATTTAAAATTGAATGCCTATCGATATATTTTGCTGGTCCCCGAACATATAAAAAATATTTAATGTCTAGATATAGTCTTCCTTCACCGAACACCTTGTTAAAAGAAATTAGAGCCGTAAAGATAGGACCAGGATTAGATAATCCCGAATTTTATAAATTATTAAAAAACAAAGTTGACAGTTTTGCACCCGAAAATAAGTATTGTTTGGTATGCTTTGATGAAATGTCAATTAAGGCTAATTTATTTTATGAGCGAAATCAAGATTTTATTGTTGGGCTCGCAATGGGTGATAATGGGGAAAAAATTTTTAAACCCAGTTTAACTGCCTGTGTTTTCATGGCAAGGGGCATTTATTGTAAATGGAAACAGCCCATTGCGTATTTCTTGTGTCATACATCCTGCCCTGCCCCCCTATTACGCCGATATTTATCTGAAGCTGTTCAGAAATTAACCTCTATAGGGTTAAAGGTTTGTGCAGTTGCTTCTGACAAGGGTCCAAATAATGTCAAATTATCTAAAATGCTTAAGATCTCTCCAGAAAATTCCGGTTTTTATTTGGAGAATCAACAAATTTTTTATATTTTTGATGTGCCACACATCATAAAAGCCATGAGAAACATGTTAATGTCTTACAACTTTTATATTGATGGCAAAATAATCGCATGGCAATACATCAAAGATTTTTACGACTTGGACAAGAAATTTCCCGTTAAAGCGGCACACAAGCTAACTGATTCACACATTAATCCAACGAGTTTTCAAAAAATGAAGGTGAAGCTTGCCACCCAGGTATTTAGTTATTCGGTGCATGTAGGTATGTCATTTTATATAAGGTATGGTTCCCTTCCAGCGCAAGCCACTGATACTGCTGATTTTATTAACAGGGTAGATCAGCTTTTTGATATTTTAAATTCTTCTCAAGCTTTAGCAGCAAAAAAATATAATGCGGCATTTAATGCGAGCTCATTCCAATTAGAGTTTCTCATGGACTGTCTGGATTTTTTTAAAAGGCTAGAAATTAAAGATAAAAACAACATAAACGTTACAAAAAAAGTTAAATTCATTAATAGCCTTTTAATTTCCATTAATAGCATTTTAAATCTATTCTATTACCTTCGTGAAAATGCAGGGTTTAAATACGTACTTACCAGAAGGTTAAATCAAGATTGCCTTGAAAACCATTTTGGGAAAATAAGAAGTGAAAATGGCAACTGCATTAACCCTACCCCTATACAGTTTCATAGAACATTCAGAAAATTTCAATGCATAAATCTCCTTAATTCAGGTTCAGAAAATTGTGAGGCAGATTCAGATGAGATGCTATTGAGGCTTTCTGACTGCAATCAAGATTCTAAACCTGATGAGGGTGATAATGTTTTACCAACAACACAAATTGACCCAATTAATAGCATGGATTTTTCAAAAAACGAGATGTTGCAAAAAAATTTTATACGGTATGTGTGTGGATACCTATTAAATAAATCCTTAAAAATCCATTCATGTAATGTTTGCGTTAAATATAGCAAAGACCACGATGAGTTGGACGACTCTTCTTTTTTCTGTTTTTTAAAGGCTTACGAAAATGCCAATCATGACACCTTTGGAAATTTAAAAATGCCAAATGATAAATTTGTTGAATTAATTTGTCGAATTGAACAAATCTTTCAACAAAATTTCGAACATTTGGCAACTAAACCTAACATCTGCAAAACCCTGTTAGATTTAAGCAATCGATTAGATTATCATCACCCTTGCGAGCATTTTTCAAGAGACTTTGTCATCAGGTTATATTTAAGAGTTAGAATATATTATACATTAAAAACTGTTAACAATAATTTTAGATGTATTAATAAAAATAAATTAATAATTTGGAGACACTTGTAAAATATAGTCCTAATAAGTAGAGTTTAGTAGTACTGTAATATACCTACATATATTTTGTAAACGTTTGTATTTAGAACTATGTTGTTATAATAGGTAATACGTATTATTTTTTATACATTATTATACTTTATTATTTCTTCATTGGCAATTAAATTTACTTAAAGTTAAATCTTTTTTATTTTTATTAGACTACCCGACCATACCTTTTTATTTTCACTGAGAAAGCCATTATTATTATTTTATCTTTTTTCTAGAGAATCAGTGATTATTATTCCTATTACTGTTCTTGTGGCTTAAATAGTCGTAATTGACGTTATTTTAAAACACTGATATTGTAAAAAAATATTTAATTCATTAATTGAAAAAATTACCTACTACGGTCCTGTCACACAGAATATAACAATAAAACTTAAATCAAAAGCCGTTTCAATCCGGCCCTGACTCTTACCGAAATCGGGACAGAGAGCGCGAGACTTTTGTCTCGCTTCCCCGCAGATCGCCAACATCAAAGGTGCCGACAAGAGTGTTCCAGCTGTGTATGGGTTAAGCTGTGTTTCAATGGCGTGTAGCAGGGTTATCGAGCGGTTATTTATTTATTTTATTTATTTATTTGAAGCTTAGCGGGCAACCCTGTCACAATACTTACACAAATTAACTAATATATGATAAGTAAAATCAAAGGTACTCTGTAGGCTTCTTCGTGAATTATAAATTACAATGTAACGAATTATAATTGTTAGTGCAAATTGAATTAAACATCCTATCTCACCAATTCTGCGGCCATATAAACTCGAACAACAGCAAACTGCAACAACGATGGTATCTTCTTCTTGAATATATATTTATTTTAACTATCAGGTGGTTTATTTAAATAAAAGATTTGGTTTTTAAAAACAACTTCAAAATCTATTAACAAAAATAAAGTAAGTGAAATGCTGTACAAAAATAATACTTAAACCTAATAACAAAAAAAAAAGTATTTAAATCTAGAAAATGAGGGAATTATCTTAAAATCCCCAACCTTAGTACAAAAGAAAAGAAAACAAAAATCTTTAAATAAAATGTAAATTTAACTTTTGAAAACCCAGTTACTCCCCAGATGATACATAGAATAAAAAACAAAATATCTTTGAAAAATCCCTTAACTTTAATATCCCACTATATACGTAAAGTCCCATAAACCACCACAAAATAAGAATTTAAGATCAACTATAAGAATCAAAACTCTGACACAGACTGACTTTTAGTCTTCCCGTAAAATACAAAGTTAGCTCAGCTATTACTAGATCCACCCCTTAGACCAACCCTCTTTGATTTTATTAGTCAGGATGAAACGAATAAAGCTGTGAATGGTGAAGCTTAAGTCCCTACTCTAAACTTTAAGTTCGGAACTTCGTCTTAGAAATACGAGGTGTCACCCATGATAATAAAAAGTGAATAAATACATTAAAATGATATTCCCTTCAATTTTTACTCCTAAGATTATGTATATAATTTAATATATAAGCCTATACTAACTTATCCACATTGGGGGTGCGAAAACTCATGGCGAAAAACCCTTTCAGTTTATCTTTTCTGCAGGGAAAATTATGCCCCAAAAACATGGCTTTTCGGTAATGTTCCTATTACAAGGTACTCTATTATATTTTTAACATAGCAAATTGACCATTTATTATCATTGCAACGAACCAAATAAAATGTTTCAATTAATATTTGCATCAAGTTAAATTAAACGTGCCAAAGAAAGATTCCCATGAGACAGAGGTCATATGGGACCATAAACCCTCAAAAAGGAAGGCATAAATTGTAACCTTTTCAGAACGTTGATACATAAACCTGTCTATAGTATAAAATATATTCTTTGGGACATATGATACTTTATTTATAGTTTAAAATTCTCGAAACTAATATTAGACAAATCCACTTATAATTCCTCTGAAATAATCAAGCCTGTTTAAGCGTTAACATGAGAACCAACAGTTTTAGTAAAATATTGCTTGAATTATATTTAGAATATATAAAAATATATACTCTATACCAGCGGTCGGCAACCCGCGGCTCTTGGTGCGGCCCGCGAGGACACACAGGAAGTTTTTAATTTTTGTGTTTTAAGAATTTTTAAACAATTTAATCAATTAAGAAATGGCAATCCTGCGACTTTTTTTGATTCCAGATTGTTGGTCAAACCGAAATAAAGTTCAGTTCGTGGTCTCTTACCAGTGTTTAGTGTTACGTTTATTTTACCTGACTGTTTTTAACTATTTTTGTAGATATTCTAAGTCAAAGTTAATACGAATAACGCATTAGAAATATATGAAACTATTTATATTAAGATTTTTAAAAAATGTATTGGACTTTTAAGGGAAATAAAATGTTGTGGCATCGCTGTTTTGTACCGCGCACGCAGCATGCTCGCTTATTCTCTTCAGTCTTTTCTTTCATTCGTCTTCTGGCCGTTACTACATTTACACGCCGCCACTCGCGCCGTTGCACCGCGTATTGTTTCCCGCTACGTAGCTTTCTGTCGCCGTTAGTAAGTTTTCAACTCTTCTTAGGTGCTTGACATTGGAAATTCGCCTAGTCACTATCATCCTTATTTGTATCTTTCGTCTCCCTGTATACGTATTTCATTCCGTTCAGTGGCGGCATCTCAGAATTTCTTGGGTGTGCCAAAGTTAGGTTATGATTGTTACGATTATTTTATAAATATTCCTAAATTCAAACTATAATAATTATTGTTTTTGTTGTTTTCTAATTTGTGATAGGGAAAATTTACGTGGATGTATAATGGTAATTGTCTGATTATGGCTACATAAAAGGTAATCTTCTCTTTTCCATGCACGTTCGCGGATTTTAACCCGATTATTAAAGTATATCTCGATTATTTCATAAGTAGTTTATTGTTAATGAATTCAAGGCCATGGAAACACTGTAAATTCGCGCAGGATCTCGAGGCTATAAAAAGTGAAAAGTGTGTTAACTGCCTGCGAATCATAAATATTAGAATTTCATATCCATTTAGATTTAGATCGTAAATTATGTAAATAAATTGATGTCAGTGTAAACAAAAACAAAAGATCGAATAGGAATCGGCACCCCACACATCACAACTGCTGAATCCCGCCACTGATTCCGTTTGTCGTGAAAAAGTGCTGTGAATATTGTAATTTTTAAATAAACTGCTTGGCAATAGGTTTGAATCATGCAATTTTTGGCCCCAATTTTGGATTGCTGTAATTTTTAAAACAATTGATCTTCTCTTTCATAATAATTTACCTGCCTTGGTTTTCCTTTAAAAAACGAAAATTCAATGAAAGGGGAAAAATGGAAAATCTCTATTAAAAAACAAAAAATTAAATTTCTGACAAATTAGCCTGCAGATATGATAATAAGCTCTAATAAACCATGCTTGGATCTTATGGATCTATTCTTATATCAAAATTATGACCAAGTGCTAATTTCCGATGCTTTGCACCGTTTGCTGGTCCCTCCTGTACATCACGTAAATTAAAATTTTGTTCAATGCTATCAGTTGGAAAGAAATGAGCTTTCTATTGCGGCCAAGCTCACGAAAATAGATTAATTATCTTAAAAATTACAGCGATACAAAATTGTGGCTAAAAATTGCATGTACCAAATCTACTGCAGTTTAGTTTTAAGTAGGTATTTATTTCATATTTTCGTTGTTACAATTTTAAACATTGTGAGAGTAGGAGACTGATAAACATGGGTTCAAAGAAAAGAAAATTACCTGACGAACATAGATCTTTCAATGAAGCATGGACCAATTTATATTTTTTTATCGAGTTCACAGGAAAACCATTGTGCCTGATTTGCCAAAAATCCATATCCGTGCTAAAGGAGTTTAACCTCAGGAGGCATTATGAAAGTGAACACAAAGACAAATTCTTTAGTCTTCAAGGAGATTTGCGAAAAAACAAAATAAATTTGCTAAAATCCTCGTTAAGGAGTCAACAGAGCATTTTTAAGGTTCAATCAGATAATAGTCAAGCCAGTATTCGTGCCAGTTTCGAGGTAGCGGAAATACTCGCAAAATCTGGTCGCGCATTCACCGATAGTGAACTCGTAAAAGAGTGTGCCTTAGCTATAGCAGAAGAAGTATGCCCAGATCAGAAAAAAAAATTTGAAGAAATCAGTCTGTCTGCTAGGACTTGCACTCGACGTACAGAAAACATAGGAAGTAATTTACGTGAACAGCTCAGAGAGAAAGCGAAGTCTTTTGACTGTTTTTCTCTAGCGATGGATGAAAGTACTGACGTGTCAGATACTGCACAGTTCCTTATATTTGTTGGAGGCATTGACGAAAACTTCAATGTATATGAAGAACTTGTACAAATTTGCAGTCTGAAGGGAACTACCACTGGTGAAGATTTATTTCAGCATTTGGAACAAGCGCTAGAATCGTTGCAATTAGACTGGAAAAAGCTGATCAGTGTAACCACTGATGGAGGAAGAAATATGAGCAGCCACAATAAAGGAGTCGTTGGTCGAATTCGAAGCAAACTCGAGAAAGCAGAGTCGGAAGATGTGTTGGTATTTCACTGCATTATTCATCAGGAGGCATTGTGCTGCAAAGTCTTGGCGTGGAAGGAAATAATGGACACTGTGATATCCACGGTAAATTTTATTTTATTTATAAATTCCAAAAGTGTTTGGAAGATGTGGATGCGGATTATGGCGATGTCGTCTACTACTGTGAGGTTAGATGGGTCAGCAAGGGTGCAGTACTTCAAAGATTTTTTAGTTTGAGAAAAGAAATTTGTGACTTCATGGAAACGAAAGGAAAGCCTGTGCACGAACTTAACAACAAACAGTGGGTCGTAGAGCTTAGTTTCTTGGCTGATCTAACTTCCGAACTAAACAAACTAAATGCTCGCCTGCAAGGGAAAAACAAATTAATATGCGAAATGTATGGCGATGTAATTGCATTCGAGACAAAATTGAAGCTATTTGCAAAACACATGGAGGAAAAAAATTAGATCATTTTCCTACCTGTAAACAAGCCGTTGAAGACGCCGGGGTTGGTTTTCAATGGGAAAATACAAGACTGAAAAATGTACTAATGACACTCCAAAATGAGTTTGCAAATCGATTCGCGGACTTTAGAAAAGTTTCTTCAAATCTATGCATATTCCAAAATCCATTTGCCGTTGAAATTGATGAAGCTCCAAGCGATCTGCAAATGAATGTAATAGATTTGCAAAGTAATAACTCCCTAAAAACAGCCTTGAAGGAGACTAGCCAACTGGCCGAATTTTATAGAAGTTTACCAGAGAATTTCACTGAAAAAAAAAATTGCTCAACGGATGATGTCAATGTTCGGCAGTACATACTTGTGTGAGCAGACGTTTTCAATTCTAAATTATAGAAAAAACAAATATTGCTCTCGCCTAACTGATGAACACCTAGATTCAATTCTTCGAATTTCTACAACTAAAATGCAAGCCGACATACAGAAACTTTCAAGTCAAGTTCAACCACAAAGATCTCATTAGATTTCATCACAAGTAAATGATTTTGATTGAAGTTATTTAATAGGTAAATTTATATACATAATTTATATTACGTGTAGTATTTTTATATCCAAAAATGTTTGTGTTGTACCTTCATAAATAGTAGTGTTTTTATTAAATATTTTATAGATGTTGTTTGACCAACAATTTCTGAATACCTATGTATTTATACAGTTTTTCACATTTATATAATACATTTAGTTTTACCTACTCATTAAAAAGTAAAAAATTGAAGACAATAGTTTATTTGTAGTAATTTGTATGATTATCCATGTCCAAGACAACTTGTGGCCCGCGGTAAATTTATCAGTCGCAAAGTGGCCCGCCGATGTCAAAAGGTTGCCGACCCGTGCTCTATACCGTTGTTATAGTCCATTCTGTTACAGGCGGGTGGTGATAAATTTACAAAGCTTGATTACAGCAAGCTTATTTACAGTTATAAGTACGTCAGGAAGATAGGAAATATCTTACACTGAGTACACCCAAAAGATCTTTACAAAAGTACACGTTTAATGTATGGGATAGCCAGTGCGCCCGCAATCTGGCAGCACTTAATAGAAAATATTTTAAAAGACATATCCGGAGTATCAGTTTTCTTAGACGATATTAAAATTACAGGTCCTGATCATTCTTCACATCTTCAGAGACTAGAAATGGTATTAAATAGGCTCAGCAAACATAATATACGAGTAAATTGTGATAAGTACATTTTTTGCAAACCAGATAGAATAGTGTGGATACATAATTCACAAATTAGACACACATAAAACAAAAGAAAAAATGGATGCAATCCAAAAAGCTAAAGTACCTTCAAATAAAACAGAGCTTAGGGCACTTGTTGGACTAGTAAATTATTACGGTCCTTGTCTTAACAATGTAAGTTCAATTTTATACCCAATTTACAATTTATTAAAAGACAATGTTCCATTCAATTGGAGCAAACAATGCCAAAATGCATTAAAAGTGAAAAATGAAATAATGTCTGACAGGTTTTAGCGTATTTCGATCCAACGTTGCCGCTTATTTTAGCTACAGTCGCAAGTCCATACGCAGTCGGGGCGGTGATGTCACCTATTTACCCTGATGGTACAGAACGGCCATTACACAAACATCGACTGCGGTGCAACAGAAATACGCGCAAATGGAGAAAGAAGCTTACGCTATAATTTTCGGTGTTACATTTTTGTATTACTATTTACTTGGTAGATCATTTACTTGTATGTTGATCATCAACCATTAGTACAAATTTTTTCTCCATCAAAAGCTCTGTCAACTTTGACAACGACAGGTATGTTCTTACAAAGTTTTTCATATAAAATAAAATACAAGAATACAAAATTACATCCAAATGCAGACGCTATGTCTAGATTACCAATGGAAAATACAAGTGATTTTAGTTACGATACTATTTACTACTATAGTATATTACGAATTAGAGATTCAACAAGTTGAAACATTGCCAGTTACTTTAAAACAGTTAGAAGTAGAAACTTTTAAAGGATTACTCATTACAAAATTTACTAAACGCTCTTAAAACAGGGAAACAAGTAAAAGCAAAACATAGCTTCAATGTTCCCCAACTTGAGTTCTCTTTGCAAAATAATTGTATTTTTCGACGGGACAGAGTAGTAATTCCTAAACATTTACACAAAGAAATCCTTACAGAATTACATTCGACACATTTTGGTATCTTTAAAATAAAGCAAAATGGTGTTGATTACTGCAATAAAATCAAAAATAATCCGCCAAAGGTTGTAATACACCCCAGGGATACACCAACAGCACCCATGGAGCGCGTTCATATTGATTTTGCAGGCCCATTCATGAACTCATTTTTTTATTCTTGTTGATGCTTATACACGGTGGCCCGAAATTCATATAGTCAAAGATACAACAAGTAGAAATACTATTACATTAATAAGAAAAAAATTTGCTACGTTCGATCTACCGCGTGTTTTAGTTTCAGATAACACGCAAACTTTTGTCTGTTATGGATTTAAAAGACTTTTACAAGAAAATGGTATCATACATAAGCTAAGCGCACCATACGACCCAGCTACAAATGGTTTAGCTGAAAGGTATGTACAAAAGTTTAAGCAATCTTTAAAAGCATTAAGAGGTAACATTTGTGACAGAGAAAAACAACTTTCAAAATGTTTACCAAATTATCGTAAAACACCTCACTCGATTACAGGAGTTATTCCTTCTTATTTAATGTTCAACAAAGAAATAAAAACACGTTTAGATTTATTGAAACCCAATAGTAAAAGTCACAGATACTACAAACGAGGTGAACAATTTCAAGGTGGGAGAGAGAGTCCAATGCCGCGATTATATACATACAGATAAATGGGAATTTGGACGAATACATAAGCAGTTAGGTAAATTACATTATTTGGTTAACTGGATAATTTACACATTTGGAAAAGACATATAGACCAAATTAGGAGTATAGGGAAAAATACACCAGTATTGCCAACACCTAATCAGATCCCAACGATTAGTAATGATAATTTAATAAAAGAAACACCAGATACATCTCATTCTAAGCAAAGTAGCATCCCCATAGTAACCGCTTCTCCTGAACCGCCAGTAATGGATTTCGATGGCGACATTCTTGACAAACAGGTGACTGAGAATGCTAGAGCGATTCCTACTCAAGTTTTAAATTCTGCTGCTTCTTGTTTGCCTGTACGTACAACCTCCGGTCTTAGAAGATCCAAGCGTAATATTAAACCTCCAGAAAGGTTAAATTTGTAAGTTTTCAGGATTTTCTGTTGAATTCAAGAGGGGGGAAAGATGTTATATCTTAGAGTTCCGTCACTTTAGACACCACGTTTCCATTTTACGCCTTGTCAACATCATCTGTCATTACATACACACACACACACTCTCTCTCTTACGATTACGAAACGTAATGGACACCTTCGGATCTTCCTTTATTTAAATAGTTGTAAGAAAAGTATTGAAATAAATACGCTTCAGGATCCTTGTGGATTTTATTACGAAGAACGCAATAAACCTCAACATCAACACGGAAATAACAAACCTTGTATTTAACCTATTTACCCTGAACAACACTTTTGTACTCAAGGGTGTTGACGGCACTTTTTGGGACCGGTACTGGCCACCCGCAGGGCTCCCCTTAAGTACCCTTCTATTTAACATCTATCTTCGAGACTTTTTCAGTTTACCATTAAATGACATATCCTAAGTTTGTGATAATCTTAGGATATGCTGACGACCTAGTACTTCTTTGCAAAGGACTTAATAAGTCAACCATCTAAATAAAATCAACATAGCCTTAAAAATAATCCATACTTGGCTTACCAATAACGAACTCAAAATATCGTCGACATAGAGTGAGCCTAGAAAACGTCATGCTGAATGGAAATATAATACCTTATAAATATCGTATTAAACACTTGGGGGTAACATTGCATAAAAATCTAAAATGGGATCTACACATTGAATATATATGCAATAAAGCCAAAAAAGCTTACCAGCTTTAATGCATTCGTTAGGTCTCACTTATAGTGCTCTACGATATTTATTAACCCAACCACCAAGAAAAATTTAAACAAAAAATAAACTTGTTGCATCACGAGGGCCTGCGTGAAATGAATCTTCATTATAGAAGAAAATGGCTTGCCGTCAAATTCCTTTTTAAACATATAGCAATTAATAACCATCCACTAATAAATATAATACAAAAAATTAGAACATACTATATGCACAATGCAAACTACTGGAGAGATCAAAATACCACTTACTTCAAGCATTCGAATACTTCCTCCCCTACTCCAGGAGAATCTATCAATCAGCAAAGCCTCCTAAATTTTAATTTGACTATGACCCAAATGAAAATCATCAAAATTCTAAATTTAAATATATATATGTTATATCCTTTCTCACGAGCAATGTCACCTTCAAGTACGATCCCTTGGTTCCCACCGTATCGGATGTCGGTTATCTCAAGGAGACGGCGAGTACCGAGACGCCTCTTCAGCAGAATCTGCCCAGCAAGCAAGTTCCCACTGACGCAGCATTCGTCTTTCATATAAATAGTGTAAATTGTAAATAAAATCATGATTCGTTTTTAAGCTTCTATACTGTTAGTTTAATTTTGATTTTGTAAATAAAAATATTTTTTAAAAAGTGAATTTTAAGTCGAGTGATATAACAAATTGGCGCAGTCGTGGTAGGATCTGGCAACGTTGGCAGAACAAGAGAACTCTAACTGGCAACGGTGGATCCCAATCCTTCATCCAGAAGAACAAAGAAGCCCCATTTTGTGCATTGTGACGTCATCAACTTGGCAGAACACGCATCTACGGAAGGAACACATAGTGAAGCCCCTGGTAGAACTAACTGCTAAGAACACGACGAGCGATGTTTCTACTCTGTTTGTAAGTAACGAATCATCACGTTTATTAAAAAAAAATAATATTTAATTAAATACCTGTTCGACTTTTCAAAATCGATCTTACATTTTATTAATTAGTAAAATAATCAATTATTCTGTTAATTGATTTTTCGATAAGCTAATCAATTATTCTGCTAATTGATTTCTGTATTTCTAAGTGTAACAACGTATAATTTGTGTCTAATCAGTTATTCTGTTAATTGATTAATTTTAAAATATTTTTGGACTTATTTTGACCAGTTATTCTGCTAACTGATCTCCAGATTACATTTGTATTTTTATCACAACAAGAAATATTACACAGTTTTAATTTAATCACACTAACTAGTTAATAAGAACTGTTTATTTTACGTTGGTTGGCATACTACTTTACGTACTGTCTATCAACATAAAATTTCGTAAAATATTTTGTGTTTTATATCCTTTTTATATTATATTGTGCTAGTGTTTATTGTGTTGATATATTGAGCAAATATGACGGAAAATGAAAGAATAACTGCAGGAGCAGCGGTAGCAGTAATCGAACCTTATAAACTTTCCGAGATTTTTTCTATTATCCCCGAATTCGAAGGTGATCAAATATTTTTACAAACCTTCCTAAATGCCTGCGAATGTGCATATGATATGTCTACGGGTAACCAAAAAGATCTTTTAGTGATTCACATAAAAAATAGGTTGCGAGGGAGAGCAGCGCAGCTGATAAGCTCCCGAAATCCACTTTCTTTTCTAGAGATAAAGCAATTACTTAATTCTCACTTCGGAGATACGCGAGATCTATCTTCTCTTATTCAGGACTTACAAAGAATGAGACAACTGCCAAACGAATCTCCTTTGACTTTCCTTAACAGACTTCAAGTCCTAAATGCCAAAATGCATGCCAACATACAAAAATCCATACTCGCACCCAGTCAAAAGGCAGCCCGAAGTAACATTAATCGAATCCATGTCTCTAAATAGCCTACTTACTGGCCTGGAACCCCGAATTGGTCATATAATACGTGCAGGAAATCCACCTAATCTTTTGGAAGCACAAATTCGCATCAGACGCGAGCTCCAACTATCATATTTCGAATCCCAAAAATCTTCTAGACCCAATCCGCCTGCTAGACCTATTTTTCAAACTAATAAAAGACCTAATGTACAATCCCTTAAATGTCATAGCTGTGGTCGCAATGGTCACTTAGCAAATGAATGTAGATCGCAACAACGTCCTAATGGTTATACTTCCCAGAATTTCGGCAATTTCCAAAGGCCTAATACCAATCAACAATCAAATTCTTTTCAATCAAGCACCTCCTTTCAGTCGAATAGACCAAACAACGGTCAGCCAAGACCGCAGTACACACCCCATAACCAGTCAAACCAAAACAATTTCCAACGTCAAACACCATTTAACAATTTTCAACGTCCTTCAGTAATACAAAATAATCCCCAGCATCGTGCTCATGTTGTCAATTTCAACAATGACCAATATTCCAACAATAACTATTCCGAACACCAATACGACGAGTATTGTAACCAATACGCAGGAATGTATGAAGATAACCCCGATTACGAATATCAAAATGTTGAAAATATTGATCAACAACATAAAACGAATTACGATGAATATCAGGATTTTCTTCCCACTTCGAATCAAAACCATCCTCCTATTCGAACAATTTCAAATACCAATGGTGTGACGGAAATCCAAAATCAAATACAAACCCTGAATTTGGACGACATGAACCCGTCATTGAATTTCCCAGAACAACATTTTCTTTAAATCCCCTTCTTGCTGTTAACCCGAAAAATCTATATTACATAAAAGACGCATCTAACACTTTTAAACTACTTATAGATTCCGGAGCAGGAATTACGATATTTAAAGAAAACACAGTAAAACAATTTCCCCAACGTTTTCCCGAAAACGTTACGATTCAAGGCATCACAGACCAAAAACTTCTTATCACCGAATCAACCCTAGTTCCTTTTCAAGCCGGAAACCCACATAAAGTTTACATATACGATTTAGATATTGATTTCGATGGTATTCTAGGACTCGACTTTTTAGAACACTATGAATGCACCATCGACTTAAAAAATAAACAACTTGTTACAAATTTTAAAACTTTACCACTGTTTAAGGCAGAAGAAAACCTCGAACAAAATAATAAAAACACTAACGTAAACAATTCTAACGAAATTAAGATTGAAGGTAGGACCGAACAAATTTTTAAATTACGTTGTGATTTAGTCAACACCGATGCTATCCTATCTAGGCAAGAAATCGAAAAAGTTCACATTCCAAACGCAATTGTCCATGTCAATGAAAAAGGCGAATTTCTAACTTCTGTGGTTAACGCAAACGCCATCCCAAAAACCATTAATTTTTCAAATATCGAAATCGAACCTTTTTCTTCTCATTCGCTACTCAATTACAATTTATCTGATAAACAACTATCTCCTAACCGCATTCCCAACATTAAGTCCCAACTTCGTTTAGAGCATCTTAACGAAGAAGAAAAAGAAATAATTACCAATCTTTGCGTAGATTTTGAGGACATATTTTACCTCGAAGGTGACAATCTTACCTTTACCAATGAAATTAAACACCAAATTGACACCAATGGTGCAAAGCCTGTTTTCACCAAATCATACAGGTATCCCCATATTCACAAAGAAGAGGTAAAAACTCAGGTTAATAAAATGTTAGAACAAGGAATCATAAAACCCTCTATTTCACCTTGGTCATCTCCAGTTTGGGTCGTCCCCAAGAAACTTGATTTATCAGGCAAACAAAAATGGAGAGTAGTCATAGATTATCGTAAATTGAATGAATCCACGGTAGATGATAAGTACCCGCTTCCCAATATTTCCGATCTTTTGGATCAGCTAGGCAAGTGCCAGTATTTTACAACCCTGGATCTGGCTTCAGGATTTCACCAGATCGAGATAGACCCTAAAGACATTCCAAAAACTGCTTTCTCTGTCGAGAACGGACACTACGAATTTATAAGAATGCCCTTTGGTCTTAAAAACGCCCCGTCCACTTTCCAGAGAGTAATGGACAACATCCTTCTAGGCATTCTCAATGAACGTTGTCTCGTCTATATGGACGACATCATTGTGTATTCACCCACAATCCATGACCACATCACACGCTTACGCGAAGTTTTTAAACGTCTTCGAAAAGCAAACCTCAAAATACAACCTGACAAATGTGAGTTCCTGAGAAAAGAGGTAGCATACCTTGGTCACCTAATCACTCAGGACGGAGTTAAACCTAATCCCACTAAAATCGATTGTATACAGAAATTTCCAGAACCAAAAAATTCAAAAGACATAAAATCCTTTCTGGGTTTAGCTGGTTATTATCGTAGGTTTATTCCAAACTTTGCGAAAATATCAAAGCCCCTTACCAGATTGTTGAAAAAAGATATCAAATTTGATTTCGACTCAGATTGTCGTCAAGCTTTCGACGAACTAAAACAATTACTGACTTCTGACCCAATTCTCATCTATCCAAATTTCGATGAGCCTTTCCTACTAACAACGGATGCAAGCGCATTTGCGATAGGCGCTGTACTTTCCCAAGGTCCCATTGGCAAAGACTTACCCATTGGTTATGCCTCAAGAACATTATGTAAAGCCGAAACCAATTACTCGACAATAGAGAGAGAACTACTTGCAATTGTATGGGCCGTGAAATATTTTCGTCCATATTTATTTGGAAGAAAGTTCATTCTAGTCACAGATCATCGTCCCCTTACTTGGTTACTTTCTATTAAAGACCCAGGTAGTAGATTAGCACGATGGCGGCTAAAACTAGGAGAATATCAGTACGAAATAATTTATAAACCGGGAAAAATTAATAAAAACGCTGATGCTTTATCTCGAATAAAAGTAAATCATTTTCAAGAATGCGCAAAGCTTCAAACAAAAATATCTGTTTTTGCATCGAATGAGACAGAATCCGAAGAACCTATCGAAGAACCTAAAACCTATGACGACGATGTAATAGCCGAAGAATACAATAAATTCGTAAGCCTTTACGAAACCAGATCCCTGATCGATTATTCTAAAATCGAAACAACCAACGACCAGCTGTTGGATAAGTCACACAAAAATATTATAACATTCTTTCGACAAAATAAATTAGAAGAACTACATCATAAGATTCTTGACGATATTTTCGAGGAAAACATGGAATTTAATCCAAAACAAATAAATATTTTCTCCAGTAAATCAACAAAAAATCGTAAATATTTCATTATTCCTCTCCCGTTTAACCCAGAAACTGTCACACAACTTCTCTTTTACATTCTCTATACCGGTCAAGACGAACTTGACATCTCTTGTACCTATTTCGTTGAAAACACACTCGAACTTCCTATCCTTGAAATATTTTCGTATATTTTTGCAGACAAAAATATAAAATTAAGTATCTGCCAAAACATCACAACAACCCCTAATGAAGACGAAATACCTCAGATCTTAGATCATTACCATCGCGGAAAAACCAACTTACATCGCGGAATTAACGAGACGTTAAGACGCATAAAAGAAAAATACAATTGGCCAGGCATAATAAAAGCCGTAGAAAACTTTATTAAAAGTTGCGAAACTTGCCAAAAAGTAAAAATCTGTCGTAAAAATCTAAGCAGTCCCCTAGTCGTAACAGAAACGCCCAAAACACCTTTTGAAAGAATAAACATAGACATATTTGAATACCCAACTCGAAATTACGCCCTAACAGTACGTGACGAACTAACAAAATTTACACAAGCTTACCCTATAGAGGATAAGACAGCAAAATCTGTTGTTAATACACTTCTTGTATTTTTTCAACATTATGGAACTCCGTTACGTATACATTGTGACTATGGCCGAGAATTCAAAAACACCTTAATGAATGACCTCTGTGAGCTTTACGATATCAAACTAACTTTCTCTAGCGTAGGACACCCTCAATCAAACGGCTCTGTTGAGAGATTTCACGCGACACTTAGTGAAATGATACGAGCTAATCAAACTGAAAACCCTGACGAACACCCGTTTAATGTTCTTCCTTATGCAACTATATGTTATAACAATACCAAAAACAAAACGCACGGTTTCACGCCTTACGAACTTATTTTTGGACACACCTCATCTAGACCACCCGAAATCCTATATAATGAAAAACGTCTTATTTCCAAATATATGCAAGATCTAAACAATCGCATGCAATACCTTTATAAAACAGCCCGAGCCAGAACATGTCAACAAAAAGAAAAAGCCAAAGAGCGCTTCGACCAAAATGTTTCTGCTCACCCCTATGAATATAATGTAGGAGATAAGGTATACATTAAAGAATCGCAAATCAAGGACAAAAGCCAAAATAAATTTAACGGTCCATTCGAAATAATCGAAATTTTACAAAATTCAGCAATTCTGATAAACCCCGAATCTAAACAAAAATCTAAAATAAATTTTGACAGACTGAAACCATACTATGAGTAATTTTTCTCTTCTAGGTTCTTGGCACTTTCAACAGCCACTCAGTCCCAATACACTCTAACACCAATAAACAACACCTTAGGAATTTTCTTTCATGAAGAAGCGACCGTAAAAATCTCAAATGATAAATGGACCCTCCTTGTTTACAAAGACCTCGGACCAATCAAAGAAACAATTAGTAATAATGACAAAATATTAGAAAGCTTATTAAACACTATAGACGAAGACGTACCGCGAATGAAAGCCTTTAAGCCGCAAGTTCAAACTCATGTTAGTCTCCTTAAACAAATATCAAACGCCGTTAACCAAAAGTACACTGAAATAATGGCCGACACTAAAAAGTACATTTTTAGAGAAAAACGTGGTATTCTTAATGGTATTGGAACCATTTGGAAATCAATAACTGGTAATCTTGACGCTTCCGATGGTGAATATTTCAACGAGTGCATCGAAAAGTTAACCCACGATGAATACCAAATAGAAAATCTTTTGAAAAATCAAATATCTGTAACTACCTCTGTTATCAAAAGCTTTAACGAAACCATTCAAAAACTTCAAATTGACGAGGAAACCTTTAATAATGATATTAAAGAAATTCGCGAATCAATTATGGATATTTCCGATCATCTCAAATTTTATCAATCACAACTCGATATCCTAGACTTGTGCGAATCACTAACAGAAAGCTATTCATTTATCGAAAATACTTTGAACGATGTTATAAACGCTGTTACATTTGCACGTTTAAAAATTTTGCACAGTTCAATCATTACTCCATACGATTTAGTAGACTCATTAAAGCATATATCGCAGTCATTACAGAAGAATAATCTTCCCTTGCCGATATATTATTCAAGCGTAGCTCAATACCTCGACATAATAGAATTAAAGGCATATCAATTAGATACTAGAATAATTTTTGTACTAGAAATACCTTTAGTCGAACCTGAAAAATACACTCTCTATCACTTATATCCTATACCGATTCTGGATAATCGAACAGGCCTTCATCACATTTTGTCAATAACTAATAAACTAATTGCGCGAAATGATGATTCTTTACTTTATACAACCATCCGCAATATGAAGTCCTGCAAACCACTAGGCAACCGTATGTTCATCTGTTCCAACATCCTGCCATACCCAATTGATACTGATGCAGTCTGCGAGGCTCAGCTTCTGAAGAGACTTGATCATCTACCCAGAACATGCCAAGTTTTAGTCATTCTTGCCAAAGACTATAACATTCAAGAAATCAGTCAGAATTTATGGTTGATAGCTGTTGCAGACCCTCTGCCCGTCACAATAAAATGTGGATCCAGAGATATAGAGACTCAGATCATCAACACAAATACTTTGATGAAACTTCAACCCGAGTGTAGTGCCTTCGTTGGGAGTACAAGAGTTCGTGCCCAGAAATCAGTTGATGTTTACGACAACGTAACCTACAATTACCACCCAGTCAACATCCCTTTTGACTGCTGTAACCATATGCCAGAGAATATTCACTTACCAGATTTGAAGCCTCTGAAGTTAAACAAAATAGATGTAGAGGACCTGAACATAGCCCAGTACAAGCTAAATCAGTATGCCGATCAGCTGGATCAATTGGTAAATCAGCCGTTCGTGAAAAAACACATAAGTTGTTTCACGATTCTTACAATAACACTCATTATCACACTGATTGCCTTATACATCTTTTGCAAATGTCGAAGACGAACACGTAACATCAAGATTGGAGTAGCCACTAGCAACGATGACAATCCACCCTCTCCACCTAAAAGAGGATCTAACGTTATACAATGGAGAAGAATAATTCCCAGAAGGAGACCGAGCATCCGCCTTGGCGACCCGATTGAAGAAAGTGAAGAGATTGAACTCAACCTCAATAAGCAGAGGACCTGAAAGTTGTCACCACGCGTCAACTTTCATCTTAATGGGGGAGTTGTTATATCCTTTCTCACGAGCAATGTCACCTTCAAGTACGATGCCCTTGGTTCCCACCGTATCGGATGTCGGTTATCTCAAGGAGACGGCGAGTACCGAGACGCCTCGTCAGCAGAATCTGCCCAGCAAGCAAGTTCCCACTGACGCAGCATTCGTCTTTCATATAAATAGTGTAAATTGTAATAAAATCATGATTCGTTTTTAAGCTTCTATACTGTTAGTTTAATTTTGATTTTGTAAATAAAAATATTTTTTAAAAAGTGAATTTTAAGTCGAGTGATATAACATATATATATAAAGCAGACCCTCTCACAAAAGAGAAATTCTTA
Source organism: Kuschelorhynchus macadamiae (assembly GCA_030620095.1). Classification (NCBI taxonomy): domain Eukaryota; kingdom Metazoa; phylum Arthropoda; class Insecta; order Coleoptera; family Curculionidae; genus Kuschelorhynchus; species Kuschelorhynchus macadamiae. The sequence goes on from JAUTXW010000626.1 coordinate 83,241, forward strand.
ATAGCCACTGAATTATATAGGGAGTCTCTTCGTATATACAGACGCTTCTATAGAACCTAATACAGAGGTTTTGGTATACATGTGTACATACATACAAACAAATGTGTCGTTCCAGGGTGTGAGGATTTAGAGCAAAATGTTTACTTTTCCCAAAAACAATAGGGTTCTTTTTGACAAATGGATAAAACAAGTACAAAATCCAAAACTTGAAAATAAATCACTGGAAGAAATCTGTATATCTCACAGTGTTATGTGATCTACATTTTTCTCAATATAATCGCACGCTAAGAACGAAAAGAGCTTTAAGAAGCTCTTTTTCAACAGAAAGTTTACCTCATTTATCGTACTGGTTGTGAGTGTTATGTGAATAGTATTTGTCGTGTTGTCAGAGGGAGTGTGGGTATTTGTTTTGTTGAGAGGTAAATTTTTCGTTCCATTGACTTCAACTACGTGAAAATATGCTTACGTTGTAAAGTATTATTAGTTTAATTGTTTTGATTGATCAAATAAACGTTATATTTAAGGTTTTTGTACCATACTGAGGGGTTTCTGCATGTTTACGGGAAAATGTATTGGTTATAGGTCAACTTGAATTATGGGCTACCTTGAGACATGTTTCAAGGTGGCACATAATATTTGGCGATATTTAAACAGAATCATCTTTGTTTAAGATGTCTCGAGATCGAAAAAGAAAATCCGATAAAGGTCTATTTAGGCAGGAAGCCATGAAAAGAGCTGAACTAAAATATAAGTTTAGAACGAAACAATGTCAAGTATCAAACCCTCGCCAGGTATGTGAAAAAACAAAAGATAATCCAAACAATAAAGAACTAACCTATAAACCACATTTCGACACCCGATGAGTATTTACTGACGAACAGGAAATCTTGCTAAAGGATTATATAATAAAATGTAGCCAGATGTGTTATGGAAAACCTACAAAAGACACAAGGCAACTGGCTTATGAAGTGGGTTTGCGTAATAAAATTAATATACCCGAAATGTGGACACAAAACAAAGCCCCTGGCCTGAATTGGCTTCAAGATCTTAGAAAAAGGCATCCAGAGCTTAGTATTCGACAACCTGAAGGTTGCAACCTGTCTAGAGCTGCTTCATCGCCATAACGTGGAACAGTGTTTCCACAATTTGAAAGACGTTTTGAAGCGACATAATGGATTTTTGGAAGGAACGCGCATTTTTATCCTTGACGAGACTTCAGCTACAACCATACAATACTTAGTCATCAAATATTTTAGTGACAAAAGGGGTGAAACAAATCAACAAGGTGACAATTGGGGAAGTGGCATTTTGGAGACAACATGCTGCATTATCAGTTCTGCAGGTCTGTAAACATTAATCCATTACAAAGAATATTTAATTGTTTTGTATTTTTTTTAGGAACGACATCGCCACTCGCCAGTTTTTCCGCGAGTTAATTTCAAATCTCATGTTACATAGAGCTCCTGTGTGAACATTAGGACTTGCTAATGCATCAATATGGATGAACTCCAAACTGTTTGTATCCGTAATTAAACATTGTATACAACATTCTGGTAGTTCCAAATCAAATCCGACGTTATTAATTTTAAACAATCACGAAAGCCATTTTTCAGTCGAAACATTGAACCTAGCAAGAGACAACGGGGTTACTATGTTGACATTACCGCCGCATTGTTCAAATAAGCTTCAGCCATTGGATGTATCGGTTTTCGCGCCTTTTAAAACTTACTGTAATAGTGCCATAGACTCCTGGATGACGAGGAATCCTGGAATACCACTAACAATCTTTCAGATTGCGAAATGTGTTGGATATAAGTCTACGACCCCAAGTAATATAAAGCCGGGCTTCAAGATATGCGGTATAATGCCCTTTCGACATCGACACATTTTTGAGGAAAGTGATTTTTTGGTGAGTAGCGTTACTGACAAGAAAAAAGTTGTACCTAACACTCCTAAAAAGAATCCTTCACTCTCAGCCATTCCTACCAATTTTAAAACCCCGGAGGAATTATTTGGTTTTCCAAAAGCACGGGCTAAAAAAAAACGTAAAATCAAGGAAAAAAGGTAGAAGTAAAATCGTAACTGACTCCCCGGATAAACTGGAAATAGAAGAGTCATTTAATGAAAAAAATCTCTCAATTTATCTAAGAACACGGTTATAAAGGGCAACATTTCTTCATCATCGTCCGATGACGATGTTTTATTGGTTTCCGATTCGTAGACAAACAGTCATTTAATGATTTTGATATCAATATGTATAAGTGCCAAGAGGATCCTGGAATAAACTCATATGTGTTAATAGAATTTCACGACAAAACAATCCGTTTTCTATGTCGCAAAATTTGTGGAAAGAGAAGACGACGACTTTAAAGTGAGCTATTTACGCCATAGTGCAAAACTAAAGAATTCATTTTTTACCAGTTGAAGATGCCGCATTTGTGAAGAAAAATAACATTAGATGTGTGCTTCCACCAATGGTAAAATCCCGAGGTACAAAACGGCAGCAATCCTACGTTTCATTCGGTATAAAATTTAACGACAATATCGATATCCGCTAAGTAAGGTAGGGTACCTACTACTTCTAGTTTATGTTTTTGATTAAAACTATGTTTTCTAGATAACCTAGTATTATTTACATCTTGTCTCAAAGTAGCCCGTAGCAGAGGCCACTTTGAGACAAAATCAATTTCTTTTTAATTAAATGGCATCATATTCTTTTTTTATAATATTATGCTTATTTTACCAACTTAATTTAAATCTTCGATAAAGCACCTATACTACGAAAAAAGCTGAACATGTCCCAACGTGGCCCACCTTCCCCTATATTTCATTTCATTTTACCTCAATATTTAAACCACTTTAAAATCAATTGCAAAAATCCAAGACATTTTCTGGAATTAGAGTAGATTGACCTTGTCTTAGAGTGTCCCAACGTGGCCCACCTTCCCCTATATTTCATTTCATTTTACCTCAATATTTAAACCACTTTAAAATCAATTGCAAAAATCCAAGACATTTTCTGGAATTAGAGTAGATTGACCTTGTCTTAGAGTGTAATCACTTTATTTCAGATTTACCGGAAGACATTCAACTTTCAATCCGAAAGTCTGTCTTGAATATATGATGTAATAGAAATGCAAACTAGATTTCCCATTGCAGATGCATTTTTTGCTGCCTTAGTATTTTTAAACCCGGCAATAGCATGATATGATTCTGTTCAACAGTAACGCCGAAACAGAAAGGGTGTTTTCGGTAGTTTCAGATGTGAAGACAAAAAAAGGAACAAAATTGGAAGCGGAGTTATTAATGCTGCTTCTGTTATCAGATTTTCATTTAAAAATTGTTGTCAAGGATTTACTGTTACGGATGATCACTTGAAATTAATGTCAACGGAGAATTTATAGGCTCCCAATCCGTAACGTTGTTGACATTTATGTTAAAACTCTTTTTAAATAAAGCGTTAGTTTAAAATGTATGTGTCAATTATAATTTAATTTTAGACTAATAAATCTACGGAATTCTAGGGAAAAAATTCCAAAAATCTAAATACTTTTAGCTGATAGCAGCTGGCATCACTGGATCAAGTTTTGATTTGAATTATTCCGTTTTGATACAGAAAAGAGAAAAAGTTAAAAATTTCCAAAAAGTCCACAAACGTTCAGTTTAGTGATAAAAGTTGCAATTGTTGGGATTAGGAAAGTGAATTTGGCAAGAAAGTGATTTCATTAATTACTTTAATAAAGTATATACTTAGAGAATAATTTAGTTTAATATTATAATTATCTTAGGAATCTTAGCTATAGATTTATAAGAGCGCTATAGATATTTGGTCACTGTTTACAAAAGAAGCGCCCCAAAAGTTAAAATCGGCTATATGCAAACATTGCAATAGCCGCGATAAATTTTACTTTTTTTTTTTATAAAGCAGGCACCAGTTTTTTAAGAATGGAAGATGAGTATCTTCAGAAAGCATTTAACATATGTAGACCAAGTAAAATAATATATTTTTTTCTTTTACTTAAAAAATAATTTTTTATTTTAGGAACATATCTTCAACAAGGAAACAACTTGCTAGAAATTATTTAGATGTGTTACGGTGAAATAAAAAAAATGCCAAGGATATACTAAAAAATGTATGCATCGGTACTGCACTACTAATGCTAGGGCGCTTCCAAGGGGGGGGGGGTAGAGGGGGTAATTTTGTTGTAATTTTTACAAGGTATTTGTACTATGTAAAGGAAGCATTTATTTTATAAATTATCGTAATTTTGTTCCACAATGGGCCAAAAAAGAGTAGCTCTCTATGTATTAGATACATTATCGTAATTTTGAAAGTATCATTACTTTAGTTTCTAAATTTTAAAAATAAGGTACGGCTAAATAATAATTTTATAAATCCCTAACCTTTGCCTACACGGATGTTTGTGATATATACCTAATTAACTAGAGAATATAGGTATTGTTGTTAGCATAGTTCTTTTAGAGGAGGCTTCATTTTCTCCCTATGTTTTTTGTTGTTTTGTTTTTTAAAACATGTGTTTTGTTATGTTATGTATTTTATCAAAATAAAAGACTTTTCATTTGATAGGGCATTTTCCTACTGCTTGTTTCAACAAAAAAATGATATAAAATAAAACTAGTTTAATGTGTTTGGTAAAATTCACCCCCCTCCCCCTTCCCCCAACCATTACCCTCCCCAGTCCAGAGTTTTGAAAGCGCCCAACCACTACCCTCCCCACTCCAGAGTTCTGGAAGCGCCACTGGACGGGCTAATGTCAATGGTAAAAAGTCATAACTACATGGCAGCTTCACCAACTGGGCCATATTTTCTGAAATCGATCAATACAGGTGCACAAGACCATAGTGCAAATTGAATTGCTGGCGATATAGCACTTGTTACAGAATCTTTTGATTTAACTATAATGCTGCTGCAATTAAATCTGCATGGAAGATATTAGAAGAAAAATTCCCTGATAATTCTCAGTCCAGGGAATTATACCTATTTTTTTCTTCATTTTTTTCAGATCAGCCAATAATCCTTTGGATGGTCGACCCGCTTTTGCAACACAATGCAAGAATATTGTGGTATTATTCAAAAACCACCATGCATTAGATCACACTCTGATAGAAGCACAAACAAATATCTGGAGTAAGATAACAAATTCTGATTTTTAGGTATAATATAATTAAGTAAATTAACTTTATAGCTGGTGAAACCTGCAAATACAAAATGGAGAACTTTGATCTCTTGTTTTGAATCCCTTTTAAAATCGGAAGAAATTTTTTAGCAAATAGTGAACAAAAGAGAGTTTGTGTCTGGGATACCCCAGATTCAAAAAGAAACCAGACAAAGAATTGAGGATACAATATCGGACGACAACTTTGTGAAAGATTTTAAAAAAGGAATTTATATTTTAATACCAATTTTTATAATAACAAAAAAAATTCAAGCGGATAATGATCAGATTTCTGAGATTTTTGTCGAATTTCTAGATCTTCCAAAGAACTATAAAAAAGACGGTTCTGATGAACATCTCTTAAAAGAAGAATCCACTTTTATTACAAAAAAGATTGAAGTAAGATATTTGAATTCCAGTAATTATTGCACATTAATAACAATTTGAGTAGTTCAAATTATGCAAACTCCATTTTAGTAACGTTTTCAATTTATTTATGGGGACGCGCATAGTTTAGGGTTACTCCTGGATCCAAGGTATGTTGGTTAACACATGGAAAAGAACTGGAAGATTTTATTTTCAACCGGAATGAAGAAACCGACAGAAAACTGGCATTACTAGTTTTTTTTTTGTATGGCCACTACCAGATCCTCTTCTGAGCGAAATTTTTCCACATTCGGGTTTATTCATTCAAAAATTGAGAAACCAGCTTTCTACTGAAAGGGTAGAAAAATTAGTGTATATAAAAACAAATGTAAATATTCTTTCAAATTTTGGAAATGAAGATAGCGAGACCAGCAACAGTGATAGCGAAGACGACTGATGAATCACCAAAGAGCAAGAAAAAAAATTATCTTTTGTGCTTTTTATTTAATGTTTAATAGTTTATTTTATGTCTATGTTTAGTGTGCTACGTAATAAAGGTACGTGTTCAAAATAAGGGCCATTTTTGTAGACATAAACATATTATTATCATGTTGTGGTATATCTATGAATATCTTTTAGCGATATTCTATATCAATATTGCCTATTGAGTAACCGAGATAATACATAAAAAACCTATATAACCCTAAAAAATCTTTAAAAACCCAAAAAAACGTAATTGTTTCCAACCCTGCCCAATAGTAAAAAAATTGAACTAGAACTATTGTTGAAAGCATTTAATTTTGTCTTGAAAAACCAGCTTTTATACCTCAATAATAAAAATTATTTTGCACTGCATGCATATGTCTTTTAGGAAGAACACTCATACGTATCCGACAACCTATGCAATTTAAAATTTTTCAGGCACGTAACCAGCAATTCAGTTGGGGAGGAGAGGGTCCAAATCAGAAATTCATTTCGGGGACGGGGGGAGTGCAAAGGGTCAAACCTCAGGAAAATTAGTAAAAAGCATACCTATACCAAAATATGTTCAGAGTTTCGGAGGGGATCCAGACCCCAGGACCCCCACCCTGGCCCTTTTTAACGAGTTCCAGTGTCTCACTCTATTAAATGACGATTTGATTCTCGTCCAGTGCCGCAACTAAGACTGCTTACTACAAATCCTGTATCTGACGAGTCAATTTGACATAGTGCCTTTTTTATTTACTTCGATGTCTCCCTTTGTTAAAATCGATTTGATTCTCGTCCAGTGCCTCAACTAAGTCTATTTACTACAAATCTTGTACCTTACAACCCAGGCAATTTGAAATAGTGCCCTTTTTGACGAGTTGAAGGTCTCACTCTGTTAAAGACGATTTGATTCTCGTACAAATGACTCAATTAAGACTGCTTACTACAAATCTCCTCCCCCTACTCGATCCAAGGGATTTGACCTGCAATGAAACAGTTTAAAAGGTCACTTATCTTTACCTTGTTAATATATTATTTCACTCACAATGTTCACATTTCTGCCAGGTTTCATTCTTGACAACAATTCGGCTAGCAGTGTTTGAAAATCCACTAATATATTAAATTTCTAAATGAACGATTTCGCTATAACGGACCACTTTTACATCTCTGGACTAACAAACGCAATTTCAACATTGGAGTTCTTCCGAAAAGTTAATTATAATTTATTCTTTCATAGACAATTTCGTCTCACTCTCAGGACTATATCTGCTCATTACTGGAAAGATCCCCTCTATGATTTGCATGATTGCAAACGGTTTATTAAATCTTCTAACCCGATTTTTGAGGAAAAAGCAGTCAACGATTATTTGTCCAAACATTGCAATGGTCTATATACTTTTGAAGTCATTAGATTAAGGGCACCTCTTTATAATATTTATTTAAAGAAATCATGTACTTTCCTATGGGAAATATGGTAAACTTAACATTTTCTCGAGCTAAAACTGAATAACTCTTGATTAAATGACCCATAAAGCAGATTAAAAGGTTGATATTATGAATCAAAAGTTTTGATTATAGATCTACTGACATGTTTCTCTATATGAAGACGGATAATTAACTGAATTTACTTAATTTTCATCTTTAATCTTCTTATAATACTGACAAAGCTGAAAATAAATTTAAAAATATATATATATATATATATAGCTGTTTTAAAAGTATATAAATATATATTTTAAAACAAATATATGATAAATGTAGTTGTCATATATATATATATTAATATATTTTTATATATGCATCTATATATATATATGCGATTAACGGAATGGGGAATATTTGGTAAAATAACTACACACAACACGAAATAAATTTTATTTATGAAGGATCAATCATTAAACACACATACAGGGTGGCCCAACGAAAAGGTCCCACCCTTATTTATGACTTTCCTGGTATATTTTGGGAAAAACGCTTGGACACGTCAATTTTGATTTTTAGGGGGACGTCTTTTCATGTATGATTGTATAATACAGGGTGTTCCAAAAATAAGATATCGCATTACACTTGACATTTTTAAATGGAAACCCCCAATTTTTTTTCTATTTTTGGATTCTCCAGGAAGTTTTTAGTAACTTTTGTATAATAGAGTTTATACCTATCTTCAACCATTTTGAAGTTTTTTTAATTTTTTTTATAAAATTCGCCTCATTTAATTTAGTACTGATAATACGGAAAAAAATAATAATCACCGATACCAGCAAGAAATTTAGCATCCGTCAATGTCATCGTAAATCATAGAACAACTTTATCTTTGATTTGAAATCGTTAAGTTGCCTAGTTCTATTATAATATTTTGCAATGATTTATTCAATTCAAGAAAGGGTCGAAATAACGAAACTGTATTATCAAAACGGAAGCATTGCAAGAGCTACCGCCCGGTTGTTTAATGCGTTACATCCAGACAAAAATATTAACCATAAGTATGTGGCTAAATTAATAAGAAAATTTGAAGCAACTGGATCTGTATCTAATATTCGCCGGAATCAGGAAAATCGTCCAAGTAGAAATGAAGCCAGAGAAATAGCAGTTTTGGGACACGTGGCTCTTGACAACACCCAAAGTACTCGTGGTCTGGCTACTTCTTCAGGATTTACACGCTCAACAGTGCAAAGAATTTTGAAATCCTATAAATTTCACCCGTACAAAACTAAACTTGTCCATGAGCTTAATGAAGACGATTATGATAGAAGGTTGGAGTTTTGCGAATTAATGACACAACGTTTGAACAATAACCCAAATTTGTTATTTAACATTTGTTTTTCGGATGAATGTACCTTCTATTTACATGGTGCTGTAAATAGACATAATTGTCGATATTGGAGCGACTCGAATCCACATTTGTTTCGAGAGGTACATTCGCAATACCCACAAAAAATTAATGTCTGGGCCGGCATTTTCGGAAATCATATTGTAGGACCTTTCTTTATTCCTGGAAACTTGACGGGGGAGTTGTACTTGGACATGTTGGAAAATACAATAGAGCCACGAATAACCGAAATAATAGAAAATGAGGTTAATTATAATGAAAATTTTCTTCATTTCCAACAAGATGGTGCACCACCGCACTATGTAGCTCCAGTACGACAGTTTTTGGACACCCATTTCCCAAATCAGTGGATCGGACGGCGCGGCCCCATTGAGTGGCCACCAAGGTCTCCGGACTTGAGTCCTTTAGATTACTTTCTTTGGGGACATATAAAAAGTAAGGTTTTTAGTACGAAGCCAGACTCCATCCAAGATCTTCGGGAGCGGATCACGGCGGAATGCAGACAAATAACTCCAGAAATGTGTGAAAATGTTAGGAATAGATTTGAGCAAAATATTTATTATTGCATGGAGGTAAACGGACACCACTTTCAACATTTATTACCACATTGACTTTTTGACACATTGTAGCTAAGTAACTAATTTTTGTTTAAATTTTAATGTGAATGTAAAACTGTAAATGGTTTAGTGTTCCTGATTCCGGCGAATATTAGATACAGATCTAGTTGCTTCAAATTTTCTTATTAATTTAGCCACATACTTATGGTTAATATTTTTGACTGAATGTAACGTATTAAACAACCGGGCAGTAGCCCTTGCAATGTTTCCGTTTTGATAATAAAGTTTCGTTATTTTGACCCTTTCTTGAATTTAATTTATCAATACTTGATATTATTCAATTATTCAAATAACTTCAAAATGGTTGAAGATAGGTATAAACTCTATTATACAAAAGTTACTAAAAACTTCCTGGAGAATCCAAAAATAGAAAAAAAATTGGGGGTTTCCATTTAAAAATGTCAAGTGTAATGCGATATCTTATTTTTGGAACACCCTGTATTATACAATCATACATGAAAAGACGTCCCCCTAAAAATCAAAATTGACGTGTCCAAGCGTTTTTCCCAAAATATACCAGTAAAGTCATAAATAAGGGTGGGACCTTTTCGTTGGGCCACCCTGTATATTTCTTTATAATGCTTTCTTTTTAACTATACATTTACCCTGAAATACACACTTATATTATTTAATCAAGCAACTAAATTAAATATTTTAATTTCAAGTAAACTTTTTAAGAAAATTAATTTCAACTATAATTACACTACCGCTATATCCAAACATACATTAATTATAATATAATACATTAAAAAACAGTTTTGGTTAAATTGGGGTCGAACATGCATTTTCAATCGATAACGAGAAATATTACAAATATAACGGTAGCTTCACTGTAAACACATTGTATAAAATATTAATTTCTAAATAATAAAATTCTATCTGTAGAGTGTTGAGGTAAAATTATTATGCATATTTTAATGCATCTTTCACCTTGTGTCACAAATAATTGTGGATTTATTGATTTGCTTTTCTGTCAACTCATTACTGAATAAAAATAATGACTATAAATATCGACAATATGTCAACAATAATATGATTACTAATTTGCATAGAGTTTTGTATTTAATAGTCACGAGATTAAATTTAAAATATTCATACTTAAATTAGCCAAAACAAGAACGTTAGTTCATCAAATGATATTGCCAACGACTTGAGATCCCTGTTATAAAAATAACAAAAAAATTATATATTAACATACATTAATATTAACTAGACCTGATGACCATCATCCTCATCCTCCGTTACACATCTCCCTTCCTGGTAATCTTAAAAATTTAACTGCGATTTTGTTAGAAAAGATAAGACAAACTTCAAATTTCGTAAAGTCAACTTTCCCGCTTTATAAATATGATTGCAACAACCGACTGCTCATTTATACAACACGATGGGAAGCTCGAAGATTCTTGCCAGTTGTTTTATGACAAGCTGTACTTTGCACTTGACCAATGTGGTCCCACCTTTAAAACGCGCAATCATCGAATCTATCCGCTTTGATTTCATTTGATATCAAGCAAAACTTAAGGCTAAAAGCTATTATCTGACGGAAATATAGGAGAGTCTACGTCGAAAAATAAAAATTGCTGTAATTATGGTTTACAAAGATTAAAGAAATCAAATCGAAAACGAATACTACAGAAAAGAGGGTCCTCGGGCCTTTCAAGCAACATGCATTTTATTAATCAAAGTCTCGATGAACCTGAATAAATTGCTAATGCGTTTGCACAATTATTTGGCAGCTGATATTTTTGCCGTTAGGATCTCCCAAACCTTGCATCGAAATCTGACTCCTGCATTCTAATCAACTACATCAGCGAAAGCGAGGTTTTACTGCCATTAAAAAACTAAAACCAAAGGTAACTGCAAGCACTGACAAAACCCCGCTTTCCTTGTCAGGGACTGTGGTGTAGTACTTGCCACTACGAATGACGAAAATTTTTAATATGTCTTCGGCTCTCCACTATCCCAAATATACGGACAAAGTCTAAAGTATGTCCTATTTTGCCTACAAACGGATATACTCTACATCGACTTCTCAAAAGCCTTCGACTGCATTGATCACAAAATATATTTACACGTGATCTACGGCCAAGCCATATCCAGAGACTACCTGGCTACTTCGGGGGTACCTTAAGGATCAATCTTTCATCCCCTTTTATTTACGCTCTTTGTTAATAACTTAGCAGATAAGTTCACAGTTCCTTGCCTAATGTACGCCGATCATTTAAAATCTTTCTATACTATATCCTCCGAAGCGGACTGCGACGTACCACAGAATAACCTTGTTCGTTTGCGTGATTGGTCTCCCAGTAACCGGTTTCTCAACCAAGTATATCATTAATTTAATTATAACATAGACAACACTATTCTTGCGCGTCCGGAAGTTTTTAAGGACCTAGGCGTTACTTTTGACAAGAATCTCTCATTTACGACTCACATAATGACTATCATTTAAAACGCTTGGGTTTGTAATACGGGTATGTCTAGAGTTCCAAAACCCCACGACACTTAAGTTACGCTACTATACCTTCGTTAGATCAAAATTGGAGTTTGGAACTGTAATAGGTCCCCATACACATATAGACGACCTTGAATCTGTCCAGCCTAGATTCGCCCAGATGCTTCGATATAAATAGGATGAAATCTATCCGGCCAAGCGCTTTCCACATGACAAGTTGCTGCAACGGTTCTCACTCGTTCCTTTGCGGGTAAGACGAAAATGTCATTCGCAAATTTTCTTTCTAAACTAATATCCTACACTAATACTTGCGACTACTTACTCTCCAAATTAAACTTCAGAATTCTATCCTTTCACTCACAGGTTCGGAACTTATTTTATCTACCCTCTACCGGAACTAACAATTACAAGTATTCTTCTATAAATACATGCTGAGACATTTACAACAAATTAATAGGCTCATATGACATTTTTGTCACCGGTGGGTTTTTTAGCAAGTAATTACTGCTTGGTTTAATTTTAGGATTAGCGAAATAGCTTCTAGAATAATGAAATTACTTTTGACTTACTTAAGTTACTCTAAATTTTTTAATCTTTGTACACACCCATCATTTATCTTAAACCCCTGTACTATAATTGGGTTAAGTAACCTTGTTATGTAGCTTGTTGTACAGTGTATTTGAATAAATTAACAAAAAATCTTTAAATTAAAATATTCGTTCAATTTCTTATACAAAATTCTTTATATTTTCTACACCAAAGTGTCGTTTTCGACATAATAGCAAGTTAACAATGATGTAGAAAAGGATGTGTATTATTCGAATATTAAAAACATGTACGTTTTAAAAAATATTTTCCACACTCTATATCTCCAAAACCAACGAGTTGTCGAGTTTTGTTAATATAATTTTGTTTTATTAAAATGAGAGAAGTTTTATTTAGCAGTTGGCGACACTACTTGATTAACACCCTGTATTAAACTTTGTTCTTGTTTTGGCGAATTAACTACAAATATTTTAAATTCAACAAATTAGTGACTATGAAAAGCAACACATTATTTGAAAAATAGTATATTAGATTACTATTTACCTAACCTGTAACACATTGGGAGCTTTTACAGTTATTTTGATTCAGTAATGAAATGATAGGAAAGCAAATCTGTAATATGCCCGCAAAAAATCAACACCCTGTAAATGAGCTTAAAATCTCTATAATTTTACCTAGACATTCTACAAATGAAAGTGGAAGAAGAAAATTAATATTTTAGGCAGTGCATTAGCAGTAAAGCAATCCATTCAAATTTGTAATATTTCATGGTACCGCAAGTTTTCTTGTAAAAATAAGTTAATATAAAAGTTTTCAGGAACTTTGATCGAAACCATTTTTCAATGTTAGTTCCTGGTTCTTTAGCTTTTCCAAAATATAAAAACTAAACCACTTAACGCAAATTTGAAAGCAGATGGGTTTTTCTAAAACTTATTCTATTTAACTTTCTATCAATAATACGTAAGCCCCAATACTGTTGAAAAGAAATCTAGACATACTGTCCCAAGAAAAAAAAAATCATCAAAAATTTAATCATTTTGAAGCCCTTGAGGACACTAATAAAATCTTTTCATTAAACCTTTTTAAGTTTAAACCACACAGAACACCTCGGTGGCTCAGTGGTAAGAGAGCTGTCTTCCACCCGGAAGGCGCGCGTTCGAGACTTGGCGTAGCCGGCACTTTTTAAATAAAGAGTGCTCGATATGCCTGGTCCGGTACCTTCCCGAGGTGCCTTTGGTCGTTGGAATGATAAAATAACGACTCTGTTCGTAGACTTGGGGTCGACTGAGAACAGTAACAAGGCCTCTTACTCAACACTTACACTACACGACACAACTGCGTAGAAGGCAACGGGAAACCGCTACGTAGAACACATTCCCTAATATAATGGTCTAATGTAGTGCATTCAAGAAACCATATACATCTTGATATAAGATAGGTTTCAAGGTACTTACTAACGCCCGAATATGGGTACGGCACTTGAAGTTTAAAAATTCTTCACGAGGTTTTTAAGAGATCTTTGAGTACATTTTTTAAATACGTCAAATATTCTTAAAAACTCTAGCCTTAAGGCATTCATAAAACCATTCTTAAGTATATTTACTTTTTCGGTAATTTGCACTTACTGCTTCTACATAAAATATCTCACTAATCCACCCTAAGTTTTAATGTATTTAAGAGTTATCTAGCTGAAGTCAAAAACCCTTAAGGATGATTTGTGATTTGTAATATTCCGGAAATGAAGAGGTAACTTTTATATAAACACAATATAAATGGTAAATATGACATCTTAATATAATAATGCACTTAGTGACATGTTACCTGAATATCCCCGAGTTATAATAATTGGGTAAAAGATTTTGTATTTTTTTTCTGCGCATCGAAATGTATCATACATTCCTATAAATTCAGATATGTAGAACACGCGTGCCAAAATTAGTGCTAAATTGTAAAATAACTTGAAATATTGAAAGTTTTGGTTTTACCGCAAGAATTTTTTTTATCAAAATAAATGTTTATTTTAGCTAAGAGAAGTCGAAAAGTTATTTGGGAAGCTTTTTTAACAATATTTACATGTACTTTCCGATTTTTACTAAAGTTCTTAATTTAATTCAAAATGGACGCTTACAGATACCTTGTTTGGTACAAATAAAATGGCAATATTGTTTTAAAGACTATTTGGTCCTAACTTCTACTATCATAAGACTGTAGTTTTTCATTGAGTATAAATGTACTTCATCTATCCCATAAGAAACCGATCTTAAGACTTATTAATCTCATTTGAGACGTAAAATTTTGCCGACGAAACACTTGGCATTTCAAAATCTGGATTGATTCGACCGATACTTGGTGGAAATCCATAACTAAGACATATGGCACTAGGTAAAAAAAAACAATTTTTTCTTAAAGTGTCCACTATATTAAAGGAAAGAAACTTATGACATGTTTTGCTAACACTGTGGCTTCATGGGATGATACAAATAGAATGAAAATAAAATGCACGAACAAAACCTTTCTTTTACCTGTTTTACAATGGGTTTTTCATATTTACCCAAATCCATATTAACAAAAAATATTTATAAGGGGCGAACTGTACAGGTCAATTTGATCGTTAAGTAATAGACCTGTGTGTTTAAGTTGGTATACCTATTTCTAAAGACTCGGGTAAATTTAATTTTATGCCTTTCTTTTATGTACGTAAAACTTTAAATTTTTCATTAAAATCATGCGTGCAATTAATTAAATGAAAAGCTTAATTAAATTTATAATGTTCATTTATCCTTTTGTCGAAACTTCTACCTGTCTGCCCTATGTACGTCCTTGAATAATATTTATAATATTTACAAGTTAATTTATAGAAACCTGATTTATTATTTAAATTCCTTTTTGATTTATTATTGTTTATGAATTTCCCTAAGGTGTTATTGGTTTTATATATTACATTCACGTTTAGTTTTCCTCGAAAATTGCACATTTTGTTAATGGATTTTCCATGGTACGTAATATATTTCTAGTTAGTGGAAGGGTCTTTTAAATTACAGCAAACTTTTTCTCTTTAAAATATTATCTATCATATTTGGACTAAAACGATTATTCATTGCAATTTGTTAAATTAAGTTAAGTTCATTTTCAAAATACTGTTTATTTAGAGGTAATGTAATTAATCAATGGATTACACTATGAAAGGTTGCTAACTTATGTTATATTGGATGACATGACGTGTAATGTATAGTTGTATCACTGTGTGTTGGTTTGTGAAAAACAGAGAAACATGCTATTATTTTCTGTTTTTATAGTTAAATCAAGAAAGTTAACAGAACTATTAGTTTCTTTTTTCATAGTGAACTTTATATTGGTATGTAAATTATTTATGAATTCTAGAAATATATTTAGTTGTCTTTCTGTTCCAGTGAAACAAGCTAAAATGTGATCTACATACCAGTCAATAAAGAAATTTGCTAAAAAGTCGGCAAATTTTGTTTTCTAGAAAATTCATAAATATTTCAGCTAATAATGGATTGAGAGGGTTTCCGATTATCAGGCCATCATTAATTGTATATATATATATATATATATATATATATATATATATATATATATATATATATTTAGTTCTGTGTGCTCGTGAAATTGTTTTAAAGATAGAAGTTTGTCAACCGGTATACTTAGAAATAAATTAGTTAAGTAACCATTATTAAAAAACACGAAATAATTAATTTACTTTCCATCTGTTTAGAATAAAACTATATTGAGTTTAATAATATATATATATATATATATATATATATATATATACAGGGTGAGTCAACAAAGTGGCACCCCCCATTTATTTCTTAAACTATTAGGATTAGCTGAAAAAATTAAATACAAAAGTGTTTCGAATTTCAACAATATATATTTTTACGGTAACTGTTATTATACAGGGTCGGTCAAAAATGCTGGGCGTGGCTTAAATGCAATTTTTTAAATAAGAACTTATATTTTTTTATTCATTTTCGGATTCTTCATAAAATTCTAGAAAAAAAATTATATTGAAGTGATATAGCAAAATTTAACGGTTTATGAGATATTGTTTAAAAATTGTAAATTATACCTGCGGCATAACATAAGATTTGTTATTGTATTGTTTAGTTTCTTGGGCGACGTTACTTGTACTTTTGTAGGAAAAACACCAGTTGATGCAAATGTCATTTGAGGTTTTGTCAGTATTAAAAATTTTACATTTTAAAGTATACATTTTTATGGCGTTTAATCAAAAGTTCCCCATCAACGAATTAAGTGACATGATTTTACTAATTGGTGAATGTCAGCGTAAAATAAAAACTGCTAAACTTCTATACCAAGAAAAATTTCCAGGTAGAAGACAGCCAAGCCGTGAAGTTCTAAAAAAAACTCTCTACATCGGTTTAGACAAACAGGAAGTGTTGCTTATCCTAAAAAGAGAAAAAAAGAATTCATAATAAACGAAGACAATGAATTAAAGGTTTTGTTAAGTTTGGAAGAAAATCCTCAAGTAAGTTCACGAACTTTGGCCAGTGAATTAGATATAAGTCAAAGTACCGTTTCCAGAACATCTCGAAAACACAAATACCATCCCTACCATTTATCTTTGACGCAAGAACTTTATGATGATGATTTCGAAAATAGGGTACACTTTTGCAGGATCCTTCAGATGCATATTAATGAAGATGCGTTATTTTTAAAAAATGTTTTGTTCACCGACGAGGCTTCGTTTAAGAGCAATGGTGTAGTTAATAGGCATAATATGCACTATTATAGTACCACAAATCCCCATTGGATGAGAACAATTGACAATCAAAGAGTATGGTCTCTTAATGTCTGGGGTGGGATTCTCGGAAACCGAATTATTGGACCTCATTTTTTTGACGGTGTTTTAAATAGAGAAATGTAACTAAATTTTTTAGTGAATCATCTTCCAATTCTTTTAGAAGATGTTCCTATCCGAGAACGTCAAAACATGTGGTATCAGCAAGATGGTGCTCCACCTCATTTTTCACTCAATGTTCGTCAGTATTTGGACCAGTTATATCCCAATAGGTGGATAGGAAGAGGAGGTCAAATTCAGTGGCCAGCAAGATCGCCGGATCTTACACCGTGCGATTTTTTCCTATGGGGATATGTCAAGGAGAAAGTCTACAAAGTTCCTCCGATTGACCAAGAAGATATGAAGGATCGAATAAGGAATGCATTTGTTGAAATTACAGCACAAACTCTTCAAGGCGTCCTTGAAAATTTTGAGAGAAGGTTGGAAATATGCATTCGACAAAATGGGCATACATTTAAACATTTGCAGTGAATTTAACGGTATAACCTGTTTTAAGTTTAAGTTGTAAGTTTTAAGTGGTGTTTTTTTATATTTTTAGTATTCTTGAATTACATCGTATACTTACTACGTATTACTTCGAAATAATTCATGTTATAAATAAATAACGTTGTGAAGATTCACAGGTCTTTTTTACAATTTTTAAACATTAATATCTCATAAACCGTTAAATTTAGTTATATCACTTCAATATAATTTTTTTTCTAGAATTTTATGAAGAATCCGAAAATGAATAAAAAAATGTAAGTTCTTATTTAAAAAATTGCATTTAGACCACGCCCAGCATTTTTGACCGACCCTGTATAATAACAGTTACCGTAAAAATATATATTGTTGAAATTCGAAACACTTTTGTATTTAATTTTTTCAGCTAATCCTAATAGTTTAAGAAATAAATGGGGGGTGCCACTTGGTTGACTCACCCTGTATATACAAGTAATGATGGGCTGATAATGGGAAACCCTCCCAGTCCGTTATTTGCTGAAATATTTATGGATTTTCTAGAAAACAAAATTAGCCAACACCTTCTTTTTGGCAAATTTCTTTATTAGCACAGGTACTTAGACGACATTTTTGCTTGTTTCACTGGAACAGAAAGACAGCTAAATATATTTCTAGAATTTACATTCCAATATAAAGTTGATTATAGAAAATGAAACTAATAATCTGTTAACTGTCCTGATTTAATCATAAAAAGATAAAATAATATTAAACTTAATTAAACAAATTGTAATAAATAATGGTTATAGTCCAAATATGATGTATAATATTTTAAAGAGTTGTAAAGAGCTATCTGTTCAGTTTACCCTAATTTAAAAGACCCTTCCACTAACTATAAATGTATTACCTTCCATGGAAAATCCAGTAATAAAATAGGCAATTTTCTAAGGAAACTAAATGTGAATGTAGCTTATAAACCCCACAGTAGGCAAATTCATAAAAAATAATAACTCAAAAACAGATTTAAATAATAAATCAGGTATCTATAAATTAACTTGTAAAGACTTGCCAAAAACGTACATGGTTTTGTTCGTCCATTTTATTTTAATTCTATTTGTATCATCGGATCGTTGGCGAAACATGTCTTGTTTTCTCTAATATAGGGAACATTTTCAGTAAAAATTGTTTTTTTATTTAGTGCCATATATCTTACTTAATATTTTACTTTGCCAAGTGGATGTAAGATGTCGCAGTTGCTGAACGTGATCTAATATTTCTAAATTTAAAGAGAAAGATTCTGTCAAATGATGTGGACAAATATGTGTATTATTTAAAGTGTTTATCTAAGTACTTTTTACTTTTCTTTTGAAATTGTTTACTTTTAAATATGAACCTATACCGGTTCATAAAATCGTGAACTTAAAATAATTAAATATACAGCTAACAAGTTTTGTGAATTAGATTCTGAATGTTTATCCAGGCAAACCTATTATCAATAAAATATTTATGGAGCGTGTTTACAAGGTGTTTATTTCCTAAAAGGAACGTTTATTTAGAAGACTTAAAACCCATAGTAACAATAAATTTATTAAGTGGGTTTATAAAATGATTATTTCTTAAGATGTATTTTTATCAAGAAATCTTAACACCAATAATAATTCTCTCTAATATACACATAAATACCATATAAATATCTTGTCCCCTTAGTTAAATTTAATAGAAATCTCAAGGCAAAATAGGTTTAAGTTTGATTAAGAATAAAAGTACTTATAAGTTAAGTAATTTTATGATAAATATCTTATAGATGTCTTGAAGACAAATTTTTCTCATTTCTACATTGATAAAACCATATGATTTTATCAACGCATTCCTAAAACTACTGTTAAGCAAGCTTAAATCCAAATGTATCTCCAATGTTTCTTGGGGTAGACACAAGTTAAAATCAGCTCTATTGTGTTGATGAGAAAACAACATCTGAATTTGCCTAATATATTGTGAGTGTAACCCTAAACAGCACCTGAACAGCATCTGACTAGAACCATACTCCGTTTTGTCCATCCCATGTCATCTTCCATGAGACCTGTATGCTGAAAAGTAAAATAAATCATTAATATTAACGGTCATCAAATTCAAAGCAGAAACTGGCCTTATATTAAAAAAATCGGTAAATTTCCTTTACCCGGAATTTCGTTCGTTACGAATATTTACTTTTATTAGGAATAGTGAAGTGTGACCCAATTTAGTTCGGTACCTAACATGTGGCAAACATCCTAAACTAGGGGTTTCGTAAAATTTCAATAATGTTACCAAAACTTTACATGAAGCTCACCATGATTCTTTCAGATCTCCACGTTTAAGGGTTCCTAGATGCCGAAAAACATGTTTTCTCGAGTCCGTCGGTTTGACTGTCTGTTCGCGGTATAGCTAAAAAACCTACGTACCCGATTGATTTCAAATTTTCGTCAAAAATGAAGGGTCATATGGGGATGACCTGGTAATACTCTGGTAAATATCCAATATGGCAAAACAAAATGGCGGCCTAGCGAAATGTTATTAAAAAAACTGCTTACCCAATGTATCTCATATATATATATATATATATATATATATATATATATATATATATATATATATAAATTTTGCACAGACATCAAGTATTATGTTGGAATCAGCTGGTAACATTTTCCCAGATTGACTTTAAATTTTAGTCAAAAATTAAGGGTCATATAAGGATGACCTGCTAATATTTAGGTAAAGATATAGCGGAACAACGTTAAAAAAATTATTACTAGAGAAACTAATTATCCAATTTACCTCAAATTTTTGCACAAAACTCAAGTGGTACATAGGAATGAACTAATAATATTTTGATATGAATCCAAGACAGCTAAACAAAATAGAGCCCTAATAAAATATTTAAAAATCAGCCTGAAAACACTAATTAGGATAACAATTCAGTCTATGAAATCATTAATCAATTTCTAGATTTCAAGGGCTTCAAGCCAAACTTAATTCTTACCTCACTAGAGTTATAGAAAGTAAGGGAAAACTTTACTCTAAAAGCTAGCAATTTAATATGTTTATTTTGTACTGTTTCATTATTTGAGACTGCACTAGGTAATAAGGTGACCATATGCTTAATAAATATTGAAGCTTCGAGCAACCCAGACTTTTGTAAAGAAAGTTTACTTAATTAACAGCTGAAAATCCTTGTGAGAATCTGCTAGTAAAGCCTTGGAGTTTTAGTGAGTTATTAATTATATGATTATAATGTAAATCAAACCTAAGTTTACTGTCCAAAATACCCAAATCAGAAACTGAATTTACCCTGTCTAATTCTTTGATATTAATTGCATAATTAAAGTTAATCAAATTTGTTATTCTGAAAAAGTTAATGAATTTACATTTACCAATATTTAAATCCAATCTGTTTCTGTGACCTTGGATTGTGTAGGGCTACACAATCCAAGGATTTTATAATTTTAAATAGCTTTAAATCATCAGCAAAAAAAGGTGTTCTGAATTAATTTCATTAGATAAGTCATTAATAAATATATTTAACAAATAAGGATCCAAATGGCTACCCTGAGGCACTCCAGATGTTAGAATAATCTCAATTAAAGTAAAACCTTTAATATGGACATATTGCATCCTCCTTTTCAAATAACATCCCAGCCATAACAAAAAGTTACCAATAACACCCAAAGATTTTAGCTTCTCAAGAAGGAGTTTAGGATCTACAGTGTTAAAGGCCTTGGAGAAGCCAGTGTAAATGGAATCAACCTGACACCAACTCTCCAAAGCCCCAAGCACATGCTAGGTATAAATAAGCATATTAGTGGCGGTTGATGTGCCTTTATAAAAACCATGCAGCCAAGGAGACACTATGAAGGAAAAAATATGCTCAACAAGTCACAAATAATTCTTTCAAACAGTTTTGGAATTGAATTAATTATTGAGATCGGTCTGTAGTTGCAAATGTTTGATCTGTCACCTGATTTAAAAGCAGGAGTTAAAAAGCTGTGCTTTCACTGTTCAGAAAAGATACCATTTATTAAAGATTCATTAAACAATATCCAAAGAGGATAGGGAATATACACAATTTTTAAGTAGACCTTGTGGTACTTTATTAGGTCCAGGGCCACTATTTGAGTTGTACTCTGAAAAATTGTGGCTAAAGAAATTTTGAAATCATGCAACCCAATGGTATTTACATTATTACAAGTATTTATCAAATTACTATCATTAGCAATGTATGGTTTGTATGTTTATACATTATATAAACCATGAAAACATTGTTCCCAATCAATATTTAACAGGTATGAGTTTAGACCTGTATAAACTGTTTGCTTGAAATTGTAATAAAAAGTATAAAATTCAAGTTTATCTGTCACACATTTAAGGCAACATTCATAACAGCCGGGTAATGAGAATTACATGGCAGCATAACCTCATCTGCGAATTCAACAAAATCATTAATATCTTGGGAAAAAACAAATCTTATAACACATTATTTGAATTTAAGATACCATTAATTTGATACATATTATGAAATGCCAGACAATTACATAATGTGTTTACAGATACTCTATGATAACCCTGGGTACTAACCCCAAATTCATTGTTCACCCAATTTATATTAGGCAAATTGTAATTACCCAGTATATAAAGCTGCCAGTCACTATATTGCAACATATTACTATCTATCACTAAGCAATGATTTCCAAAGACATGAATGGGTGAACAAGGAGCGATATAAGCACCACCAATAACAGCCTTAATGTTAGTGATTAATTAAAATAAATATATGTTCAATGGAGTCAACACTATGTACAATTAACTTGACTTAATAGACTTTCGCACAACTATAAAGGCAACCCCTCCACCTTACTTTTTGGAACTAGTCATAAATGAACTCTTTTCTATAGATTGTAAAATCTGCTCATTATCACAGATGCCACTCATCAACCATATTTCCGTCAATACAATTACGTCATAATCACACTCCACTACCGCTAATGACAAATCCATGGACATTTTGATAGTATACGAGGAGATGTTTCTCGATACTAATTTATTTTATTTATTTAATACCATAAATTACATACTCTGGCAATATTTACTTCTACAAATCACAAAGAACGCTACAGCTAATGTACCAAGCATACTGCCACATCATAGAACAATTGTGGGTAGCACAATGGATTCATAACAATCTGTGTGTACTATCTATATTTACTCTTTATGGGGTAATACCGCTAATATATAACCATTTATATCTTTATAAACGATTATGTAGGTACACCGAAAACTATAAAAGAAAAAATAATATAAATGCCTATACAATTTATGTTCTCATATCAAAAACCAACTAAAGTTAAAAAACAAAATTAGTTTCCAAAATACAACTGCAAATATTATCTTTAACACTATGGTAAGATTTAGATCTAATAATGGAAGGCAATGATTGTAGACCATTGGACCTGTACAATTTATATGGCTTTGCATGGCCAAATGTTTTACCGCTGGTATTTTAACATTATTTCTTGCCTGGTTTCTAGTATTAACGAGTAAAAGTACTTTAAACATATTTTCTTTCTAGATTATTTTTGCACATACAGTGCTCGTTTTTCATGTCACATGCCGAGTCATGCAGCTTTATTTTTGAATATCCGGAAAATTTTTCTGAGTAAGACCAATGTCATAAATTTAGTTTTTTCAATATTCAAGGATACTAAACCAAGATCCAACCATCTTTTTAACTTTAATACAACAACAAAAGTCTCCTCAGCAAAACAGAAAACCTTTGCCTCTTCAGACATTGACAGGATATAATTAATGTAAATGTTAAACAGAAAAGGGCCACTGTACCCTGAGGCACCCCAATTGCAGTTCACCAGGTTTGCTAATTATGTCTGATATTTTTACAGATCGTACCCTATGACTTAAATAGGATTTAAACAGATTATTAGTGACTTCCCTAACCCCTATATCATGAAGTCTCTCAAGCAGAAATTGGTGTGCCACTCTCGAATGCCTTGGCCAGGTCCAGAAATATTCCGACAACTTTTCTTCCTTCATCCAAATTCATTAAAATTTCCCCTGTAACTCTACACAAAGCATTCTCGGTACTAGATCCCATCCTAAAGACATATTGATTCTCAGACAAAAGCTTGTATTTATCAAAGAATTCAGATAGTTTAAGCTTGATGCACTTTTCAATTAACTTACCAAAACCATTACAGTAGTTGGCCAATTTGCTCCTTTAAATTCAAGGCTTAAGGCCAAAGAGCTGCCCCTCATTATGAGTGGAATGAGTGGCCTGGAAACTTGTTCTATAACATGTTGTTCTCAGAAGTAGTAATATTCACCCTACTAACAGAAAGCTAGAGCTGCCTGTCATGTGGGGTTGAATCAGTCCAACATTTTTACTATCATTCCTTTTATTGAGAAATCCGCTATCATCTTGCGCCACTCGACCTGAACGGTCAATTGGATTATCTTCTTCTTCATTCCTGTTTAGCCTGTTACATAACAGGACTTATTGGCTTTGCTACGAGGCAGTCGCCAGATTGCCCTCCGTCCGGGGCTCAGAGTCGTTAAATCGGCGACCCTCGAAGTCGACCCTGCACCTTGGTCCAGTTTGGAGGCGTTATCGGTAGGATATCCGGATGGCGAGCTCTAGGCTCCCGAATACCCCGAATCTTTCAAATACTTTAATAATTCCTCTTTAAATTTTTGAAATGCATCTAGGCTTCCACTAGGAGCCCCTTGAGAGTACTACTGATATCACGAGATGACCCTTTCTTTCAAGCTATCCCCTTACCCCTCCCACTCCCGCCACGTAGCGGCCGTTACGCTAATATTCTATGTAG
Source organism: Kuschelorhynchus macadamiae (assembly GCA_030620095.1). Taxonomy (NCBI): domain Eukaryota; kingdom Metazoa; phylum Arthropoda; class Insecta; order Coleoptera; family Curculionidae; genus Kuschelorhynchus; species Kuschelorhynchus macadamiae. The sequence continues at coordinate 107,859 of JAUTXW010000626.1, forward strand.
AACTGCGGCAGACGAACGGGATAGAATGCAGGAACAACTAGGCCTCACACGTTCACAGCGTATGCTCCCTTTCTAGCGGGGTCGTAAGTTTCCACCTGAGCGGTTGAGTCTCCCGTTTCCCCCCGAAATAAAGCAGCAAAACCGAACACGTGGCACCACTTATGTTAACAACACAGAGGTCTGCATTCGACGAGACGAACCGGAATACTGGCAATTGGATTATCGCAAGTGCTTCAATTGGTAAATAGGGTTAGTTGACTAGGCGATTTTTAGGTAATTTTGAGAAACATATTTGTCTACTGATGTGGAAATGCTTTTAGTAGACATCAAGTGAATTAATTCTTTTTTAGTAGAAGAAATATTGTTAAACTGCGTTTTCTAAGATTTAACAGACTCACTGACTGTATCTTTGATAATAGTTATTACACCAAACATCTCCTTTTTTAGAGAAACCAATTTGTCATCCAGTTCTTTAGATGCATCCTTATTACATTGGAATCACAGCCAGTGCAAAGGAATCTTAAAATTCTCTTTGCAAACAACTTCATTACTTTAATTTCAATTACTGATCCATTGAGGCTGCTAACTCCATGATTATGCCAAGTTATGCCGTGCATGTACTGAAGTTGGCTCTAAAACCAGATTGTGTTGGTGGGAGCAAATTATTATTAACTTATTCAACACTAAAATTTTGGGGATTGCAAATAATATACTTATAGGTCTTAGATTCGAAAATCGCACTGGATTTGTAACCTGTGGTATAGGCCTTACAACCGCAACTTTCCATGTTGCTGGGAAATCGCCATTTTTGATATAGTCATTAAACAAACCAACCCGGGCTCAACAACATATGGGAGACTAAAATCTAGGGCTAATAACATCATACCCAGGTGCCCCTGACTTAATATCCGTAATTGCCTGGTAAATATCGCCTTCACACACACACATTTCATGTTCTGAAGCAAAATGTGTTTGATAATATGTTAGAGTATCTAGATGAACTGGGTTGATATACCCACTGACAACATCTGCAAAACTTTAACTGACTTCTTCTGGATTGCATAAATTTGGGGGTAATTCTGAAGTTTTTTGGAGTTATGGTTTAGCTTATCTAACTCGTATTTCATATAAGCTTTCTTTTCTTCTCTAGTGGCTAAAGGTAAATTGTTTTTAAGGTCTAAATAAAACTGCCTATGATTGTTTTTTTTTGAACATTTGATTTTTGATCAAAATTTGAAGTCAATTGGACAAGCAGTTTTTGAACTATGCCCATGTACAAGCAGACCAACAGACTGACAGAGTTATATAACATGTTTTTATGGGGTCCAGGGACCCTAAAATGCAAAAATCACAGAGCATGATTTTCTTAAGAATAAAATTCTTCCCTCTTAAGAGGGAAGTAAAATAAAAAACACAAAATATATGAAACTTGCCTTAACAAAAAATAACCAATCGAATGGATTATAGTACCTACGCAAATGTAAAAATAAAATGACGATCATTATAGTCTGGTTAAGCATATATTTGACTCACATAAATATTAGTAGCATTAAAAATTCAGCTACTTGTGACATATAAATATCAGCCTAAAACTTCTAAAACTTACCAAAGTTATAGTAGCAGAATAAAGTTAACTATGTATGTTTAAATACCAGATTTTTTTTTAATTCCATGACTTTCAGAAATGTATCTTATTATTTCTAATTTCAAGACTTTCCCTGGGTTTTCAGGTGAGCCTAAACCCTATAAAAAGGAAAATCCGTCATCCTGAAGTAATCAAAATCAGGAGTTGATGGCAATGCAAAATACAAGAAACCATTTTTCCCGCCATGCACCTAAACCTGTTAAATAAACCTAGTTCTCCTTCAGTTTTTGTTCATTACCTAAGAACTCTCAGAAACAAAATTGCTTCAGAAATTTCATTAAAATCAAATTAGATTGAGCTTCTTGTTCTCTTCATATTTTCGTAAGCGGCAAAATGCATTACAAATATATATTTCTTGCAAATTAAAACTTAGGTAGATATAATATAGTGAGCATTCCCAAAGCTAATTTAAATGAAAAGTGAGCAGAAAAAAAACTGCTTCAAAAAAATTTGCTTTTGCCGCTTATGATAAACTGGCGGGAAGTGCTAGAAATAATTGGAATTTAAAATTGTGCTTACCATGCGCAGTAGACCTATGCCACGATATACATTACACGTCCCCATTCCCCTTTATTACTGCACATGGACTTTCAGCTAAAAAAAGTATCAATTATCTGATTTTATAGTTTATTTCACTTCTTAAATTTTTGGCTTAGCTCAGAAGCCATGTGCCAGCGCATGCGTATACTTAAATGTTGTCAGGCTTTAGCCATGATACAAAGAAAACAAGATATGCTAAATCGCGGTCACAAATTTGTCCAGTTCGCGCATGACGTCACGCGGTTCGTAAAATTTAAATTTAACATATTGGGATATGGGATTTTTCGTGGTTTTCTGCATATTAAGTTAGATATGAACTTTAAACATGAACAAATGTTGACGATTTATCTATACTGGTACGTTTTATACAATAATTTTATACGAGAGAATATTTTACAGCTTCCTGAGGTAATCAAAAAGTAGCTATAGTGAACTAGATTTGCGGATTAAATATTAAATAACATGATTATATCAAAATAAACAGTTACATTTAAACATATGAGTAGAAATAAATAAAAATAGTTAAATACAGTAGGTTTTAAGAAAAAGAGGGTACTATTTTTCGCTTTTAAAAGGGTTTTATTTAACTTCAACAACAATCTTGTAACAGCTTTTTCAACCATTTTTATTATTTCCATTATTTTTAAATTTTGTACACACATTAAGCTTTTGTGACAATACATAATCAATACATTATGATAATTTCACCCCATAAGGGGTTGAAAGGGGCAGTTTTTGAATTTGGAGGTGATAGGTAAAGAGACCATTCATTTAGAATCGGGTAGTTATGATAAGATAAAAAAGACTATAGAAAAAAACTACAAATTTAACCCCTAGGGGGTTAATTGGGGTGGTTTTTTGTATCTCGTGAACGGTAATAGGCTAAAATACCGTTCTTCACAACCGGGTAGGTAAGTATTTATGATGAATTCAAAAATAAAATGTATAGAAAAAAAAATACAAATTAAGTCCTTATGTGATTGAAAAGGGTGTTTTTTTATTTCTCAAGAACATTAATAGATAAACATACCCTTCTTTTAGAATGGAATCAGAATCACTAATTACTTTTACCAAAGATAATAATAATATTATTATTTTTAGGTATTGCTTTTACATAAATTATTTTTTCTACAACGGTGCGTAAAGTACTCACCTTACGCACTGTTCAAGACGTGTAACATTTTAAAACAGTGCGTAAAGTAATTGAAAAATTTTAATATTTTGACAAATGTCAGTTTTAAAAATATGTCAAATTTACTTTACACTAGTGTGTAAAGGAATTGAAAAATTTGGAAATTTTGCTACGATTTTTTTGGTTTTAGAAAAAAATTTGTATGCTACTAGTGTGTAAAATACTACCTTTTTTGACTCATGTGATTTTCACATTCGTCAAAAAATCATAACTTCACACACTTATCGCATAAAATAACTATTTTGATTGGGATAAAAAAAACACAGGTATAAAAATATTTATTTATGGGTACTGAAAAAAATAGATAAAACGATAAACAAAATATAATATGATGTTTTGTTTTATTTTATTAATAATGATGATTATTGATGACTCTATTGTATTAAATGCGATGCAAATAGAAAAAAAACTTTTTAAAAATATATTTTGATATCCATTTGTAAAAACTGGGTTTTTACAAAAAATAGTTTTCCAAAAACCTAATGTAATGAAAATATAAGGATCACTAAAATAATTACAAGTTTAATTATGCAAACAAAAGGGGCTATTTTGATTTTTTACAAAAATACATGGAATATTAAAATAAGCCTTAGTTCAGGGCTCTTAGTCTGAGTCTGCATACTAACTAGCTAACAATACTAACAAAATAATAAATAATACAATAATAAAAAAAGCATTATTTAACAGTTTTTAACATTTTTCTTTTTTTTGAAAAATCTCTGTCTAACAATTCTTTATTTAAATTCCTCATGCGGAAAAACATTCGAGATCTAAAAAATATTTTTTTTACATTTAGGCTACAATCCACATTAGAACTGCGGTCAATTAAATAACTGATATATCCCTTACAAATATGCAGGTTATCAGCATTAACATTGTTAAAAATTGTCTCCAATTTTTCTATGTGCCGCATCATTTCCTCAGATGGTTTGTCCAAACCACCTTCAGACAAATGATCAACCCATGTTAAAGAATTGTCTAGAGTATTTGTGGAGGTAGACGCTGTTGGTTCTGACTTCTTTAGCTTGTGGCAGATAAACCCCGCTAAATTTTGTAAACCATCATAAGGTATGGAGTCCAGTTCTTGGTTTAAAGCATCAGAAATTGGAGGGTCTTCTGTAACTAGATGTCGAAAATGATCTTTACTTAAAACATTTTCTGTTTCCAAATCGGGGGTGTCGTCTGTCTGAGTATTACCTTAAATCAAAGAATTTGTGAATTTTCTCAAAGAAACAGATTTTAATATAAATTAAAATAAATAAAACTGAAAGTTTAGACCTAAGTCAGTGATGTGTTAAACAATAAAACGTTACTCCGGTATGCTTATTATTATATTTATTTATTATTGTTACGTATAGAAATAGGTTGTTTATGTCATTTTAACATGTTTCACATTTTTTTAATCTTTAAATTTTAATTTGTCTTATATTCTTGTTTTATTTTAATGTATTAATCTTTAATGTGTTTGAGACTTTGAGTTTTACTTATTTTAATTTTTGAGTATTACCTTCACTGAATAAGGCTCCTTCATTTCTTCCTAAAATATACGCTCTAAGGCGATATTTAAATTCAAGGGGGTTTGGATGGTCATGTAAACCTCCCTTTGATCTTATGACACCAAAAAAATTTTCCAGCACATCCTGATTCAAACGGTAGGTGAGGAGGTACTTAATACCGTTTCTTTCTTTAAGATCTTCATACAACATTTTTAAGGATGAATTGGTAATCAGAATTCCCTTTTGAAAAGGTAATAATGTATTTTTACCTTTAACCCTGATAGAAGAAATGATATTGCTCATTTTATCTAAAATGTTGGTTTGAAGTTCAAGTGATAGGCCGTAAGCTTTTTTTTTCTTTCTCTGCTATCTTCTTCAGGCACTCTTACATTGAGAACGTCAAACCAGTCATTTACCTAAAAACAAAATACCATTAATCACAAAGTTGACGTTAGATCATACCAGTATTATACAAAAACTAGCATCCAACTCACATCCTTAAAAAATTCTGCACACTCCATCCAATTTTCATCCCCAAATTCTCCAAGCATTCCACATCTTGTAAGAGCTCTTGAAACGGTATGGGAAAATAGTTTTGTTGCCAGTTTCACTTTTTGCCTTTGGGCGCCTTTAACATTTATAGAATCCATCGAAATTTTGTGAGCTATATTTAGGTCACTGGAATTAGTGATGCCTATTAGTTTCTCTATAATGGTTTTATTGATTTCTTTGCCATTTAAAATAAAACCCTGATCAACAAAGTGATTCCTTAATAATTTGATCAAATGTGGAACGTCTGCAAATACAAACACCTTTTGGTTGGATAGTGGATTTATAAACCAAGTTTGTGTTGTAGTAATTCCCAATTCTTTGTGCAAACCACGATTACCTCCACCTAAGTCACTTACTACTGCAACGACAGGGAATCCTGCCTTTTCTATGAACTTAAGGATTTCAAAAAGTTTGTCTTTCGTCATTTGGCAGTCATAATCGTAGAAAATGGGTTGCTTCCAATTATCAAATAAACCTCTTATAGTAGCTACTTGAATATAATTATAGGGCTTCAATGTCTGGTCGTTTACCTTGTCATATAAGTAAGCACTTCTAGTTTTAATTTCATCAAAGGATAAAACACACACTCTTTGTAGGTCAGTTAAATCGGTCTGTTTGACAATCATGAAAACCTGCAAAGAAATCCATCTCAATGTCCTTAATAAACCTTAGAGAAAAAAATAACAAGAATTTACTGGTGGCAAGACGATAAGTTTGGGGAAAATACATTTAACTTTTCTATCTTACCTTTTTAAAAGCTAATTAATGACAAACTAATCAATACCATTTGGACCAACGCACTGGACAATGGTAAAATATATCTCCGTCAATTTTCTAGTTTTTTTATATGTTGTAGCTTTATGGATATCAAAAACTAGCCCTTTAAAGTCATTTTAATTTACACAAGTTTTTTAGAGTCCATAAAGCTGTGATCAGACACATTTTTTTAAAATTAAATTGATTTTGTAAAAAAAAACAACTTTATAACAAAGTATATTAAAACCCCTAGTACACCCTGATTTCATTATCTTACCTGTTTTAAAATGCCAGGTTCCACCTTTATTTTTTTGGCCCATCCTCTAAGTGTTGAAACACAGGGTAATTAATAAAAGCCTATAGGCTCGGGCACCTGCAGAGTGAATAACAATAGCCTATAAATAAAAATAAAAGTTATTGTAATAATGAAAAAAAAAATGGAAAGAAGACAGTATAGTTTGTGTAAAATAATTATTTCTTGAAATTATTTGTCAACATGTTCACCTTTGAAATAAAAAAAATACATAAAAATTCAGCACAAAATACATTATCTTTCTTTTTTGTGTGCATACCGCAAACCTCTTCTTTGGTATTAATAAATTATTCATAATTTATTTTTATACTGACCTTAGAAATATCCTCTACAGTCCAGGTTACTCGTTTTTTGGGATATTTTAGTTTATTTACTTGGGAGTGTGAGAAAAAGTTTTTAAATATACCATTTTCATTTTTTAGTTCTGAATTTTCTTTTCTTAATTTTCTAATGATGTCATCCCTTTCATCAATGTCAGAGTTAGTACTAAAATAATTATAAATTATGAGTATATAGCACAGGCAGATAAGAGTCAATAGTATACATAAAATAACATCTTAAATAGCAAACACGAGGCAAAACAAAACATCATATTATAATGTGTAATACAGTCTAACTATTGCAAAAATAAACACATACCCAATATCTTTTTTGGGCTGGATATCGGTTTCATCGACAATAACTATGTTTCCAACACCATCGTTACTGTTATTGTTAGTCGTGCTACCCACAAAACTATCTTCTTGATTACTACATTCACTACAACAAAACATTCTCTATGTATTAACACCTTCACCTATTAATATAAAATAATAAAATAAAATAACTACTAAAAAGTATCCCAAACCACAAAACACCAATAATAGGTTTAAGTTAGTTTAGCCCTGACTAATCTACATACATATCATACATTTGGTATTCATACATTTTGGTATTTCACTCACCTAGCTTCCAGAATACTATTCACTATTTGGTACGGTTTCTTTTATTCGCACGATCCTCTCTATTTTTTTTAGTTGAGGTCTTCATAGGTTTCTTTGGTAAATTCAATGTGGGTATTGCGTCCGGTTTCAGAAGGCGACGATTTCTCGCTGAATATCCCAAAAGCTCGAATCTTAAGTTTCTTTCATAAGAATCAGAGTGAAAATGTCTTGAGCAAATTCGCGCGTTTTTCGTATTCACCTTGTCCTCCCGTTTGCAGGCATTTACCCATTCCCGGCAAAGATTTTCATCGTTGGGAAACCGAAAAAACATTATCTCTCTATTAAAGTCTTTAGACTCATAGTCTGTATGGCAATTAGCCACCGAACAACGCATTTTAAACAAATATTCGTCCAAAATAAAATAAAAACCCGACCACGAACACACGACACAATGCAAATCAAATGGCGGTTAGATTCTATTTACGAACCACATGACGTATACGATTCGACTTCATTGGCCTTGAACCTGCGCAATGTCATATCTTCTTTTTCTTTGTATCATGGGCTTTAGCCTATATCAAATAAAAAAACTATATGGATATCCGTATACAGTTTACATCTGGTTGCGACGTATGCTATGTCATGATGTAAAATTGTCTGTGATGGCCTTTCCTTTTTAATCTTTTTGACACTGTTTAGTGCTTAGAAACATTTTTAACTAGATAAATACAGAGTACTTAAAGACTGTCGGGTTCAAAACCCTATCCAATGCACGAGAGATTTTTAATTTGTATCTTATTAATAGCTTTGAGAAATTATCATTGCTTCCAGCGTTTCTGTGAGGCAAGACTCTAATTCCTATATGGAATCCGCCAATCACAACACAGTTTGCAGTCTTCCGGTTCGTCTCGTCGAATGCAGACCTCTGTGTTGTTAACATAAGTGGTGCCACGTGTTCGGTTTTGCTGCTTTATTTCGGGGGGAAACGGGAGACTCAACCGCTCAGAGTGGAAACTAACGACCCCGCTAGAAAGGGAGCAGACGCTGTGAACGTGTGAGGCCTAGTTTTTCCTGCATTCTATCCCGTTCGTCTGCCGCAGTTCTACATAGAATATTAGCGTAACGGCCGCTACGTGGCGGGAGTAGGAGGGGTAAGGGGATAGCTTGAAAGAAAGGGTCATCTCGTGATATCAGTAGTACTCTCAAGGGGCATCTAGTGGAAGCCAAGATGCATTTCAGAAATTAAAAGAGGAAAAATCAAGAAGTATTGGAAAGGGTCAGGATATCCGGGAGTTTAGAGCTCGCCATCCGCATATCCTACCGATAACGTCTCCAAACTGCAATAAGGTGCAGGGTCGACTTCGAGGGCCGCCGATTTAACGACTCTGAGCCCCGGGCAGAGAGCAATCTGGCGAATTGCCTTGCAGCAGAGCCATATAACAAACTAACAACAACACAGTTTGTTTAACGTGCATTGTGCTTCCTATTGGTTCGTCCTTTATTTTGGCGTTCAGTTAATTTTCAATGTGAGCCTCGTAGTTTAGTGATAAAATTCTTTATTTTCATTGTGTGTTCCAATCCCTGTTCAGGCGTTGACTTTTTTTTAGTTTCTTTTTATAACGAAAAAATTTTTGTATGTAATTGTGTTTTAAAAATCAAAATATTACCAGGTCATCCCCATTCATTTTTGACCAAAATTTAAGACCGATCGGGTAAGCAGTTTTTAAGCTATGCCGCGAAATGACAGACAGACCGACGGAATTGACAAAACATAATATTTGGCATTAGCGACGCTAAAACATGAACATATACATAAAAGAGTAATTTTTTCACGGTTACCGACATTTTATTTGTCCGCCATTTTGTTTAGCCATCTTTTAATACAAATTTGAAATGCGTCTGGGAGGATGCAGCTGCCCCTTTGCCCCCCTGGCTACGCCAGTGCTATTAACTAGAAAGTTGCAAGGCTCATAAATTATATATAATAAATAAAATTGTGATTGTTTTATCATCAAATAAGAAGTTAAATAACGGCTATAAAAACTTAAACAAGAAGGAAATGAATGGTACTTATGCTTATTTAAACTTATTCTCGTATATGGTTCAAAAATAATGAACCATTATACTCACCACTAGTGTAACTAGAAATATTTTCTGGAAGGTGCAAGGTCAGAGATCTAAATGATATTGTTCATTAAGTGTAAATTCCACCCTAGATATCCAGGCCCGTTTGCACGTCGCCCCTGATTCTCAGTATATACTGGCTTTTGTGTCCAGTTTGCGACCTATTGTTCAATTTTTTACGAAGAAGAATCTTGACCTAACCTATTTGAGTTGTTGTTAGTTTTTCCTGTTACATAACAGGACTTTGGCTTTGCTGCAAGGCAATTGCCAGATTGCTCTCCGTCCGGGGCTCAGAGTCGTTAAATCGGCGGCCCTCGAAGTCGACCCTGCACCTTTTTCCAGTTTGGAGACGTTATCGGTAGGATCTCCGGATGGCGAGCTCTAAACTCCCGGATATCCTGGATCTTTCCAATACTTCTTAATTTTTCCTCTTTTAATTTCTGAAATGCATCTTGGCTTCCACTAGGTGCCCCTTGAGAGTACTACTGATATCACGAGATGACCCTTTCTTTCAAGCTATCCCCTTACCCCTCCCACTCCCGCCACGTAGCGGCCGTTACGCTAATATTCTATGTAGAACTGCGGCAGACGAACGGAATAGAATGCAGGAACAACTAGGCCTCACACGTTCACAGCGTATGCTCCCTTTCTAGCGGGGTCGTAAGTTTCCACCTGAGCGGTTGAGTCTCCCGTTTCCCCCCGAAATAAAGCAGCAAAACCGAACACGTGGCACCACTTATGTTAACAACACAGAGGTCTGCATTCGACGAGACGAACCGGAAGACTGATATTTGAGTTACATTTTTATAGGGCACTCCAACGAACTGTCAGTTGAACGTCACCGATCAGCTGTTTTTGACGGGCGTAGGACAAACAAATCGAATTTTTGCACGGGAGTATATGGGACTTTTGTTATTTATTTTTATTTCTTTTACGCTAAAATGTCTTCTTTTGGTTGTATTGCAAATTGTGGATGTAGAGGTATAAAAGACAATGTTAGCTTCATTTGTAAGTTACAAACATTTTCAATTTTAATTATGAAAAACTATTGAATGAACTTTCGTCGATGTGGCTGAAGTGGATACTGCAATAAGAAGAGAATTTACGTACTACTAAATTAATTTTGAAGAGTGGAAATTCCAGACCCATAATTACAAGTACGCTAAACGCATGGACACTCTTTTCAAAATTTTGAGTTCCTCGATAACTTCTGAAAAAAATAAGACAGGAATAAAATAAAACTATTTTTTTTAGGGACTCTACGGTATAATCCTCTCTTAGAGTGCACATATATAATTAAATTTTTTCTAGACATAAGTAGGTTTAAGTCTAGTAAATAGTAAAGTAGTAGTATTATGCTGAAAAAAATTGAGTTCTTGTACACTCGTCATCAGGTTTATTGTAAAGACTACTTTTTATTCTTATTATTTTCACTCTGAAAATGTTACATATTGCATGACATGCATGAAAATGTATTTAAATAAAAACAAGATTGTTTTATTGATATATATGTTTTATTTATAAAAAAGGATATGTACTGGGTGCAGTACAAAATATTAAACACACAGATTGAACTAAGTTTAACTTGGATATACAAAATTTAAATTGAACTAGGTAACTAGCAATGTCCATATTTGTCACTTGGTGAAAGTCTTTTGGATCTATCTACACTACAAAAGCATCTAATTTTGAATTATAAAAATATTTTCTTTGCACCGCTCGGCGACTTCGGCCTTCTTATTTCGAAGTTTCAAAAAGTATTCACTTGTCATAACTAAGTTTAAAGCGAACACACAATTGTAAAAAATGGTTCTGTACAAAAAAATGCACTAAATATATATAAAAATACTTGAAAGTTGCTTTTAAATTATCACGGACTTATATCGGAGAAAACAATGTTTGTCCTACGCCAGCCATATTGACAGCAGTCAGCTGTTTTGTTGGACCGCCTAATTGTTTTATTTAGATATAACTCAATGTTTTAAAATACATATTTCACTTTGTACCGGGGGTCAATAAAGTGCCTACAAAATATAGGGGCCTTTCAGTTTGGGAATTCATCAAGCTGATGGCGCTACCTTTCAATCAGTTTTTTCGATCTTGTTTTTTCCCACACTTAACCCTCCGAAATCAGGATAAATTAACTAAGGGAGTCTAACGTAGCAATTTCTACCCGCATAATCGACGAACTTTCACCCGATATTGGGCTTATTAGGCCAGTGCAGTCTTTCTGATGAACATTACATATAAATGGATGCCAAATAGCTCGTTAGGGTTATTAACTTTAGTTCCTCCCCCCATATAAGAACACAGTTACTCAAGTGAAATGGCTGTCTTTTGCAAATGTAATGACCAACCAACCAAAAAAAAAAGGGAGTAAAAATTCTTGAAAACTTACGGAGGTATTTTATTTCCCATGTGACCCTTAATTAAAATGTTATGGGTATGGCAGCTAACTCTCTTTTACTTACAAAGTGTTTTATAAAGGAGACCAATTAAATTTTATTTCAAATTAGAACCACCTGTACATTTTTCATTTAGGTTCACATAAGAGATATAATATTAAGTTTTGTGATCTTTAGAGAATTTATATTATCCATCTGTCATATTTACGAATAGCCGCCATTTTCCATTTTAAAGAATATTTTTAATGTCCTTATAATTTTGGTGATTAGGATTAAAAAGATCTTTCAGAAGAAGTGTTCACCAAATAAAATCATTTTATGTTATTAAAGTGTGCAAAATTTAAATTTATTATCTTTATTGATTCACAAAATATAAGGGGACGTTAAAGATATTATATATTCAATAGTTTTTTTTGCTTAGTATCAAATTTCAATTTTTAAAAGGTTTAATATATACGGCGACGAAATGTAAAAGAACCAGGCACTAATTACATTGGAGTATGGTTTCGATTAAACGTCCTGAACTTTTTATATATTATACTATCCCTTTAATTAATTTTAGCCACAAAATGTTGGTTCGGTCGGGCACATTTCAAGCTATGACCGAACAAACGGGAGATTTTGGGGTACTGAGAAATAATACAAACATAAATGGGTTGATTTATGTAAACACACTGTATAAAATATAGGTTTCTGAACACATAAATTCGGTCTGTAGAGCGTCTTGATAAAATTATTATACATATTTTATTTTTATATATAAAGTACATACATACATATTGATTTTATTTTAATATTGAGCTAAAATAATTCCCGTCAATATCTCAATATTGGTATGGAGTTTTATATTTATTGGTCACTAGTTTAAATTAAAAGTAGTCGTAGCTAATTAGCTCAAACAAGAACAGATTTAAATACAGAGTGGTAATTAAATGATGTCTCACACTGTTGGTAAATATTCTTCTCATAAAAATAACAAAGAATATGTATTAACAGGGGTTCATAAATACTTTGTTTTGGAGATACAGTGTGTTGAAAATACATATTTTTAATATTCCATATGACGCAAGAGGTATGTAACAAGCATCAGTTTTTTTCTTTTGGTTTTAAAAATATCTATTTGAAAAATTTAAAATTATATAACTGAATGCAAGAAAAATTTTTGATCAATAAAACAATTGAATGCTACTTCCAGTTTTATTAGGCGGCTGAACAGCCATTTTTTGAAAATTACTTTTTAGAACACTCCGATCTAAAAATCTTTTTGGGTAACAATAGATTTTATAAATTTTTTATTTCACTTCTTGTTTTATCGAAAGAGCAATTTAGTCTAATATTTTTAGTGGCACCAAATGAATGTTCTATCATCTTAAAAATAAACATGCGATATATATTTAAAAAAGTAATTTTACTGCAAAAATAACTGGAATAAATGTACGAGGTGTCATTAGAAATATTGGTCTAAATTGCTCTTATGATAAAACAAGAAATGAACAAATTTTGAAAATGTATTACTATACAAAACGGTTTTTAGATCAGTATTCGAAAAAATGAACAAATAAATCTATTAAACTATTTAAAACAGTTATTTTATATATATGTAATTCTTAATTAACCGGCAAAGTCTAAAAAAATTACTGTTCAGCCGCCATTTTGTAAACTAAAGTTAGCTTGTAATATATCGTTGAAAAGATAATTTCATTCTGAATACGATATCCTATAAAAATATATAGGCTCTTGTTTAAAATAGAGGTAATTTCCGGTAAAACTAGAAGTATATTTTAAACGTTTTTATCAAAAATCTGTCTCATATCGAGCAGTATAAGTGTGAGAAGTTTCAAATTGATATGTTTAAACCTAAAAAAATAGCTCTCCGTTAAATGTCTTCTATGTTACCCGGTATATACTTTTCCATTTTATTTTATTTAATATAATTTTAACAGTTCATAATATATCAAAAAATAAATTTGTATAAGTGTTAATCGGGCATAAGGTGCCATGTTTTAATCGATTATTATTTTTTAAATTTAAACAGTAGGAAATATCCTATATTCAATTTTTTTAAATGTAGGACGCCACTTGCTTTTTTAAAATCTCTTATAACCATTGAAATTTTCAAAATTTTTCAAATTTATTTAAAAATTTTTCTTTTTATTTTTTACAAACTAAAAAATCTTAGTGTATAAAGTATAATTTTATTTGTATTACTGCGCTACCCCAAAAATTTTAAGTTGATATTATTTCGAAAATGCCACTTTTTTTTATAAAAAATACAAATAATTTTTATTTCATATTGAACCAAGAATTAAGGAATTTTTAAAAATAAACAATAGTATTAACATCTATTTATAAAAGTTAAATAAGAGAGATAGTTGCCAATATCTCTGCCAGTGTTTAAAATATTAGTGGCACGAAAACCTGGCCAGTTATGTTTAATTACCACCTATTACCTTTTATTTAAATCATTGAGATGAATTTAGCCCTAGTATAGTAGTGTAATATTGTACAGTATTAGGTCAATATATCTGTTAATTGTGTACTTGTATTGTAATTGTGTACTACTAATAAACAAAGTACGTCATTTTTAAATTATTGGCGCTAGAAGGTAATTTTATTTCACAGTATGATAGTGTTGAACATGAGTTAATGACTTTATTTTTCTTGGTAGGTACTTCATACTAAATTTTACTTGTATAGTTATTTTAAAGCACGTTATAAGAGAACACGTTATAATTTTAATTTGTAAGTGCTGTCAAGTTGTAAACATCAATATTATACAGAAACCATAAAATGTAACACAAGTTTATATTCCCCATCATAATAATATTTGATTTTAATTTATTCAAATTAAATTTTTTATTTACTAATCATATTATAAACCATGTGAATAGTGAATGTTTTCAAATTCATTGTTGAGTTCATCGTTTTTTCAGATGCTCTCCTTCAATAAACATATTTAAATAAAGAGCAATCGAAATTCAGTGCTCATACCTAATATACAACCGTGACATTAAAAAAATATACGTAAACATAGTTACTAGTTTTCACTTGATGAAACCAATGTAAACCTATTTTAATCTCACCGTTCTCGTTTGCCCCCGCCTACAGTGACTTTACAGGAGTCACTGTACCGTCCACGGTTGACCCAAGAATCATAGTCCTTGTTTATAGATAGATATACATAAACAAGGTCATAGTGTAGTTTATGGTTCTTGCGGTTGACCAACTAAAAATACCTATAACGTTTGGAACACATTGGAACTCAGTAAACGTTTAACGTAAACAATAACAAACAAAACTAAAACTAAGAAAAGGTCCAGATTTGTAGTAGTGGGTGAAAATTTTAATGTAGGAACTAAATATAACCATTTAAAACCCATATTTGAAAAGAGTATCTAACTTAACCATTGACCCATATATATATATATATATATATATATATATATATATATATATATATATATATATATATATATATATATATATATATATATATATATATATATGGATCAAAGGTTAAGTTAGATACTTTTTTGAAATATGGGTTTTAAATGGTTATATTTAGTTTCGTTAAAATTTTCACCCTCTATTGTACTACAAATCTGTACTTTTTTTTTTTTAAGTTTATATATATATATATATATATATATATATATATATATATATATATATATATATATATATATATATATATATATATATATATATATATATATATATATATATATATATATATATATATATATATATATATATATATATATATATATATATATATATATATATATATATATATATTGGGTTTTTCATAAGGCATGTCTGAAGTTATAAAAGTTAAATATTTTACCATAAATAACATAAAACCATAATTAAAAACTGTTATATTTTCACGTAGAGCATAGTAGATTCTAGAAATATAGTAAACTATAGGTCATTATATTTAAAATAAGACAATTTGATAGTTTTATAATATACATTTGTCAATTTGTCATTGTTTTTTAGATTAAATTTAAATTCTTCATAAAAATAAAAATCCTAGTTATTTTATATTTTCTTCTATATTTATAATAACAGATACATAAAGCATTTTTACTCTGCTCGTCCTTTGGAATGCCCAGTACATTTAGGTTACTTTATTTTGTCCTGTGTAAATATTGCTTTGTATTTAACACGAATACGTTATTTAGTACACTGAACATATTTTATATTGTTTTGTCTACTTTTAATACATGAAATAAGAAATTCACAACTAGGGTGCATGTGCATGGTTATTAAATTCAAAAAAACAAACTAAAAATCTCTATTGAAAATAAATCTCTCCCAGCTCAATTGGAGGATGCCGCTATCTTCGTCTCAAAGCTTGAATCTAAAATATCCTATATGTTCCGCAAAGCACAATCAATTGAAAGCAGAAGTTAAAAAGTGTCATTAACAGAGAAGCCACTATATGGATGTACGAGAGAAACACATTAAATTCTTGATGGAAATTATTACTCTCATTAAGCAAATTTGGTATGACCCTAACCCCAACGAAGAGGCTTTGGATCACCAGAGGTGCCTTGTAAATTGAATATACTGGCCATTCTTTGCTGCAGTATATATAGATTAGCGTCCCTTACTGGTTCCTCAAAATTATGGCAACCATACTTACAGGGTCTCTTTTACATATTGTCATATATTAGTAATCTGTATTTGAAGTTGCTAATGGCGCATATATCAGAAAACCACATTCGGAGAGTTGTGAAACCTAACCATCTGAAATCTTATTATATACCTGTACCAATATAAATAATTAGTTAAAAACAACTGTTTACTGCAGAATTATATAGACATTCAAAACACTTCTCTTGTTACACTGATTCAGGAAATATACATGGAATTTATAAACCTCTTATTTTAAAATACAATTTCTTAATACTATGCTAAATGTAAATTAAAATATAAAACAGGTGTAACCAACATTTTCCAGCTAACCAAGTCCATGATCATCAAAAAATCCTTGAGGTGTTTCCTCTTCTTGAAGAAGATCTTGAGCTGCAATGGCTTTTAATACATTCTTTTTACTAGTTTCTTGAATTTCCCCACCCAGCATCAGCTCGTCTAGTATAAAATAAGCTTTCTCAAAATTAAAAATGATATCCAGTTCACACACACTTCCAAAATACTTATCTAGAAGTTCTACATATCGATGAATCACCTCGAGTGTAAGCAATTCATTGTCATCTTGTTCGATCGCACAACAGAAATACAAACTAGCATATCTTTTATAGACTATTTTCAAGTCTCTCCACTCAAGAAAGCTGCACATTTTGGGTTTTCTAGCCAAAATGGTGGTGATTAGTTCCCTAGTAATTTTTTTCTTCAGTTTGTCGGGGTGAGCAACAAACCATTTTTGCAATCGAAGTTTTCCTTGACGACTAAACAGTAACATAAACTGCATCATTTTAGATTACAAATTTATATACAAATTTTTCTTTTGTTTTTCCCACTTAGTTAAACCATAATAATAAATATTTTCTAATCTAAACATATAAGAAAACGTAACCTACTTCTTTTTTTTTCTTTCCAATATTACTAGTTTTTGGCTGCGCTTAGAGATTTCTTAGCAGCTCAAACGGGAGTGCTTGGATATTGTTGAACTCAAAAACTTTATCCCAAAAACTAAATTATTTTATAAAATTACGTATAACGCTTTCCTAAACGCCAATTTTGATGATTTTTTTGTATATAGGTGGATTTTGAGGGAGAAGCATATCCGACTCAAAGTTCGTTGTGCCGAAAGTTCGAACGGGGCTTCAGATGTAGGTTTTAACCTCTTTTTTGTATATGTATATCAACAATATAATAATTAAATGTTCCTATTTACAATTACGTAATTGTGTGATGCAATGTCCTGAAACCAAAAAATGCGTTACTATTCCATTGAGAAAGGCTATATACATATATATATATATATATATATATATATATATATATATATATATATATATATATATATATATATATATATATATATATATATATATATATATATATATATATATATATATATATATATATATATATATATATATATATATATATATATATATATATAGACATTGCTCTTGATGGAGCATGAAGGCCAATTCTTTTTAAAACCTAAAGTTCAGGTACTATGAAGAGTGTTATAAAGTATTAAAAGATCTCTCCTTTTTTGTTTATATAACATGCTTTAGAAATTTATGTTCAACAATATAATAGACATTGTTAAATGTTCCATTGAGGATGAACAAATGCATAATTTTACACACTATTGAAGTCCACAGTGCATCTTTTAATGTGATCTGAAATGACTTACTAACATTGTTGAAAATGTGGGAAATAAAAGTTAGGGAGGTATCTATTGTTATTCCTAAATCTTTCACTACAAACATTTTTTCAAGGAACATCCCACCAATAGTGTAGTTGAATATAAATAATATTGTATAAATTATAATTTATTATATATCTTAAAATAAAACGAGTATTTTATTATAAGTTAAGTTCTGATTACTTTGGTACAAAAATAGGTAAATCCCTTTCAACAGAACTTTCCTCGTAATTAAACTTTCAAAGTTTACTGAATAAAAATATAAGTTGCAGCACTCGAACACGTGACTCGATTTACCTATTCCTCGCGTCGCACCCCGGCTGGTACATTCTGGGTAACGGTCGGGCAGAGTTGCCAGGTTATTACAATTGTAATAGATCTGTTACCTTTTGGAGAGATTTATTCCTTTTTTACCTTCTGATGAAATCTATTACCTTTTTACACAAGGCAAAAAAATTGTTTATTTAGGAGGAGAATGGCTGAATGACAGAATCACCGCGCTAGCAAGCTTTTTTTTTGCTCTTCAAAGAGCAGTGCTCTACTAAAATCATCACCAATAAGAATTTGTTACCTTTCTTCAAAATCTGTTACCTTTTTACCTTTTCGAACGTCTATCTATTACCGTTTATCAAAATGTTGTCTCCGGCACGGCACTTACACAGGTGGTCAGGCTCCGTGATCGTGATTAGTTCACGACATAGCTTAAATACTACTTACCCTATTGACTCCAAATTTTCACTAAAAATTAACAAATTTTCACTAAAAATTAAGGGTCATATGAAGATGACCTAGTAATATGTTAAAAACAATTGTTAGTGTTGTATTATTTGGGGTTAAGAAACAGTAAAAAAAGCAAGTCTTTTTTTAAATTGTCGATGTTTTCCGACTTTATTGTTGCATCCTCAGAACACATATAAATTCTATATCCTGCATGAAACCTATATTGTCGGTTTACCTACTCCGTTGGCCTGCAGATATTTCCTATTTATCTACTACGTTGGTCCCTAGTTATTTCCCAGATCTGTTTCTAAATGGTTTTCGTTAACGGTCCCCTTGTTTTTATGTTAGAGTGGTGTATTATTTGGGGTTAGGATCCAGAAAAAAAAAACAAGACCATTTTTAAATTGTCGACGTCTCGCAACTTTATTGTTGCATCCTCAGGACACATATAGAATTTATATCCTGCATGAAACCCATATTATCAATCTTTACCTACTCCGTTGGTTCGCAGATATTTGCCAGATGTTAAATTTCTAAATGGTTTTCGTTAACGGTCTTCTTGTTGATATGTTAAAGTGGTGTATTATTTGGGGTTAAGAACTATCTGCGGACCAACGGAGTACGTAAATACTGATAATATGAGTTTCAGTTTAAGCTGGAGAAACAAAATGGCGGCCAAATAAAGTTTTTAAAAAATCATTGTAAAAAACATTTGTTCAATCGATAAATTTTGCAGAAAAATTAAATGTGCAAATGGGATAAACTGGTACGAATTCAACATGACGTAACAAAATGGCGATATTTGTCAATGTAAAAACTATTTATTTTAAATTATGCCCAAAAGTTAAATGTGACATAGGTAGAAAGAAAATGGTAAAATATTGGTAGGAATCCAATATCATGAAACAAAATGACGCCCAATAAAAATGAGAAATATATGCAACGTATATATACTGTGTCTACGTACTGAAGTAAACTGAGTCACTTTTCACTATTCCGTACAAATGGAAAAAATCATACGAGGGAAGTTCCGGGCAAAAGGAAATTTACCGATTTTTTTATTTATGTAATAAAAATATTGCATTCTTAAATTCGACTATCAGGTAAGTAACAATTTAATATTAAATTCACAATATTTAAATAACATTTAAAACCGTAATTGTAAAATATTAAACTAGTCCAACGAGAAAATTCAACTCAATAATTTTGTCTAAAGTTATTATTTATACTTTTGAAATCCCCTGGTTGATAAAAATTCGTAGCGCGAAGCCAAACTACTTTTAAACAGCTTGGTAACAGGAGCCAGTATCAATCAGCTTGGAATCTAGTAAACTTTGCCTTTATCAAGCAAAGCCAATATTAATATTTATATGATGTGTATAAAGATATTACCAAATAACCATATGCATGTGGTATATGCGTGATGAATACGTTTAATGCCTATTTACTGATTTCTTTTTTCTTTGTGGCTATTTAGAAATTGCACCATTTCACAGCGTGTAAGCTCTACAAATATCAAATTAAAACTGCTTTAAATAAATGTAAAGTTGAGGTAAAGTTGTACGTCACGACCATTAAATAGAATCCGGGACAGGCAAATGTCTTGTATATTTTGATGAAGTTTCGGAAGGTAGCGACACAGTAGAATGTTTATAATCAAATAATAGCGTTTATTTTGATTGAACATCTATAAACTTTTAGAAAATTACCAAGTTTTCTGCAGTAATTTTATTGTGTTTAACTTATTTATCACTAGATGGCGAACATAATTTGGTTTGAATTTAGACAAAGAAATTTCACATCGGCCGATATTGATAATCTAAATCTAGTGGGTAAAGACATCAGACGACTAAGATTATTAAAGCCTGTTACTCACTATTCGTCCATTCGTCCGCATATATTCTATTCGTCATTTCATATGAATGAACGAATTTGCGAATTGACGAATTGAGGAATATTTCATCCACACTATTCATCAAATTTAATTTAATTTCTTTACAAAAACCATTACAGGCAAGCTCAGGTTTTCTTTCGAAATATCAGGTTGACAAACAGATCAGCTCATATTTTACGGAAAATTGAAGTAAAACAAATCAGACTTATATAATCGTACACAGTCCAGATTAATAAAGTATATAGTTTGTAGTAAAGTACATAGTTTGTACTTATCTTAAAATTGCAGCTCATAACGACAATGAACTACAAATTAAACGGAGAGCAAACCAATACGTGCCCATGACACAAATGCAGAGAGATAATAAAAATAAAAGTCCTACTGAAGATTATTTTACTTGATCGTTTGCAAACTCGAAGGGTTTTTGTATCCTCGTTTGAAAACTTCCGCTTAACACTTGTTACGTGATATACTATAACAACGGTGTTCTACCTGATCGTTCAATATACTTTTTGAATATTTCACTTTATTTACTTTTAGAGATTTCAGTTTAACATTTTAAAATTATTGTGAAAAGTATGACCAGCCTCAATTGAACGATTCGCCAATTTGATTCGGTTTTTTCTTTGATGATGCAAATGATACAATTTAGTTGGTAATACGTATACACCTGATTGTTTAAGGTTGTCGGGATTTGTTTTATTGTTTTTGATAAATTAGATAATATATATATATATATATATATATATATATATATATATATATATATATATATATATTCATTGATCCCCAGATATTTCTAATTAAACTCAGTGATGTTGCTTAAATAAAAATATACATAAAAGATAATATATACATCATGGCGGCATAGGCCAAATATTAAAATCATAAATTAAATGTAAAAAATTAAATTAAAAAAAAAATTTGGCCAGTGTTTGTAATAAATTTATAACGCTGTTGAAAGAAGAAAGAAATGAAAAGGTTCTCACGGCGTCATTTGCGGCCGTGTTAAAGTAACCGCACCTTTAGAGCGGTTCGAAAATATAAATTTCGGATACGTTTATACGATACAGTCCGCGTCCATGCAGCGTGTTGGTGTAAACGCAACTGCAAAGATTTAAGAAGCTTACATTAGCGCCCCTTGCGGCCTTTCGCCAAAATAGGTTTATTTCCGCGGAGTATAAGCAAGTTTTGTTAATTGCTCAGCATGGGCTTCATTGCTCAGTGCAGTGGTACGATACTCGGGTTTGGACGCGGCGCATATGAGTTCGAATCTCCGTTCAGGAGGATGACTTTTTCATAAGTTTTTTTAAAACTAAATTAATAAAGATGTGGATCACATTAAGCTAGTGTTGGTTAGGTGTGTTTTAAGAAACAAAACATATAGTGTTAGGTGGATCTGTTTCGTTAGGCGTTAGATTAGCCCAGGTTCGTCCATAAAACCATCATTAAAGCCATACTAAATAATAATAAAGTGTTTTTATAATAAAATAATAAATTTGAACTCTACACTAGTTAGGACAATGAATCCTCGGTAGTGACGTTAGCCCTGTGTAAAGAATAAAGCACTAAACAAATAGCGTGCTATTTAAAAATCATAATAGCAAAGAGAATAATTATAACTTTATTATATTCTTATTATTTTAATACAGATAAGGGAGAAGTTGCATGAATGGGACAGGTTTTAAATGGACCCTCTTTATATTTCCCGCCGATTTTATTTAAGCGTGCTCATAAGTATACGAAAAGATGTCAGTAACTAATAGAATGAGTTTAAACGTAATGGCTCGTCTGACTCGTTGCTAGTAAGCGGAGGAAAAAACTGATGCCGTTCAGCCGAATTCGCACGACCGCAAATTAACGAACTTCGTGGGGTTTAACTGTCGCCGTTCGCCACGGGAGTTGCTAATCAATGTGATGCATCGGAAATGGCATCGAAGCATTTCGATATATCGAATAAAAACATCGATATCTCCGATGAATCGTATCTGTTGCTGTGAAATTAAATATTGAAATTAAGTTTAGGTTCAATGATTCAAAAGACCATGTTTTCATATAAAACAAATAATAAAACAGAAACCAAACAGTATTACAAATGTTTATTCTTAAACGTAATAAAAACGATATATATATATATATATTCTGAAAGGCTATGAATATACAATACTTTATAAAAATAATCAAAAATTTGAACTTAAAAACTGAAACACACCATACACACTGGTTACTTTACAAATCAAAGTCAAATAATTTTTTATTCAAACTTTGTAAAAATAAAATCTTACTTAGACTTTTTCCATTTAATCTGCATCGTTCTTCATTGAGGGTTTGTCCCACTATGGTAAGGTACTTGTATGCAACTTTGAATAAAGTTGGAAATTGTACCTACCCACGGGACTTTTTAAATAGACTGATATTTCATCAGACAAATCATCATCCGATCTATTTTATTTCCAATTTTTATTTTTTATCAACTAGTTTGTGATGGTCACCCCAGAGACTGAAAGTCCCATCTTTTTGTTTTCTAGTTTTCTTTCACTCTTTACTCTTACACTCTTTAAACAATATTTTTGCATAAAATTTGGAGATTGGGATTTTTTTGGGTTGAGGAATTTGAATTTGTTGATAATTTTGATGTAGATTGTAAAGGGTGGTCTCTGCTCTCTCCGGCTTTTTTGTGCCTTACTATATTTATATTTTTATTAAAATATAACTTTTCTCGTGTTTTTAAGCAAAAAGTTATACCTTTTAAATGCCGTTCCGAGCAATTGTTTTCAAATGCATTTAAAGTGCCAGTGTGCTTTTCAAAATTTTAAGGTGGATTTATCGCTGAGCCTTCACCACTTCATTTTTTTCGAGATATTTATTTACCAACCTAAAAACTTAAAATTCAGCCCCCATCAAATTGTGTCCACTCATTCTTCTTTGTTTTACACTGTATTACAACTTTTTTCTACAGGGTTTCGAAAAAGTATGGGAATTATTAAGAGATTTTTTTCCAAGATTTTTTCAAAACTCTGTAGAAAAAAAGTTACAATACAGTGTAAACCAAAGAGGCCGTGAATGCACGCAACTTGATGGGAATTTTAAAATTTTATGTTGATACATAAATATCTTGAAAAAAATGAAATAGCTATAGATCTATATATATATATATATATATATATATATATATATATATATATATATATATATATATATATATATAAAAAGGTTTTGGTTTCGGGTCTAGCGGACCGCTAGACCCGAAACCAAAACCTTTTTATAATTTTATATACGGTCGATAATACCTACTTTATATATATATATATATATATATATATATATATATATATATATATATATATATACATATAACCTAACCTAACCTAACCTAGATTTTTTTTCAATCTGTTAAAAAATATGAGTAGTACCATTAGATTACACATATTTAGTTTTAAACAAAATTCCATTCATTCTTTTACCATAATCAATCGAACGATGTCTTTTTACAGTGTACGTACCTTGTTAGAACAAGCTTTTTAGTATAAAGCGACCTTGTTTAAATCATGATTGTGGACATGAAGTGATATTCTGACCCCTGCACGTTATAAAAATAGTCAGAACTTCAATTTAACGTGCTAGCGGAAGAAAATTTAGTAATAAACGTAACTTACAGTGCCATGTAAAAACGCATCTAGGATTCAAAAACTATGTCTCTCGAAATAAATTTCGAAAGCAGGAAAAGTCTGTTAACACCACAAGGTCACAAAAAGTGTCCTATGTGCACGTACTCATCTTCATTTAAGAAGAACTTCCTCAAGCATTTTGAAGAAATGCACGACATCAAAATTAGTTTCTGTCATAAAAAGTTTTCGTCAGAAGAACAATTTCATTTTTGTTCTATCCGAATTTCGACATACAACTATATGAAACACACAAACATGTTTACAGAAATAGAAAATGCGTTTTGTAGGTGCCCACATATACTTGCAAGCAAATCGACGAAAAGTTGAAAATTTTACCGATATGCCACTAACTAAAAGTTCCGTATTATTATTTCACGTCTCCGGCTACATTCAAATAAAACAGCCGTTGCCATTCGATACTCGGGCACGTTCGGCTAAACAGGATCAGTTGTTGCCTCTGGTTACTAGATCCGAATGCTCGTCTGTATGAAGGAGCACCTGCCGAATATCTATATCCTAAAGAATTTTTTCGTGCAGTAAGAATTTAAGTGATTTATCATAATGTATATAATTTTTTTATTAGAGGTGGTGTATAATAAATTATTTATACCTCTTAATGTTTCTACATAACCTATATGTATTTTATATCATATTTATAATAATGTAAACATGTAATGAATGGGACATTGTTCAAGACTTTGAATGGGACATGTCCCATTCAATGCCTGACGTCCCATACATTGGATACATGTTTTTTTTCTCACAATTAAATATTTGACGATTGTTTTTGTTCTAGATGAGCAAAAATCCTAATTCCAAAGCCGCAAGAGAAATCATTATGCTGAGCTAACAGTGTTCCCCATAATTTGCAAAGAGTAATGAAAACATACAATTTTTCGCCAGACAAGATCTACAACTGTGATGAGACCGGTGTTAGCACTGTCTCAGAACCACCGAAACTATTTGCGAAACGGAGATTAAAACAAGTTGGTCAAGCGACATCGGCTGAGCGGGAGCAGCTCGTATGTGTTTTAAATTTCATAAATGCGTCTGGATCTTTTACATCACCAGTGTTTATATTTCCCCGGGTAAATTTCAAAAACTTTATGCTTACTGGTGTCTCAGCAAGAAGTGTTAGATTTGCGCATAAATCCGGCTGGATGACAGAAGGAAACTTTCTTCTCAGTATACGGCCCTTTGTTCAGCACACCAGGCTTACCGCCAAATCGAAAGTTTTGTTGATCATGGACAATCACGAATCATATATTAACTATAAGGTCGTCGATTATGCCAAAAGAAATATTATCTTTTTATTAACATTTCCGCCTCATTGCAGCCACAGGCTGCAACCCTTGGATGTTTCAGTCAACGGGCCGTTTAAAAATCTTATTAAAATTGCTCAGAACGAGTGGATGTTCGCTAATTCTGGTAAAACCCTTAGCTTCTATAATCTAGCGAGCATTGTAAGTAAAGCCTTTGTTAATTCGTTCTCACCGAAAAACATTGTATCAGGATTTTCTCGTAGCGGAGTATTTCCTCCAAATAAAAATATATTTACGCAAGAAGATTTTCTTTGCTCGTACGTAATTGACTATCCAAAGTTTACAACCAGAGAAACCAAAAGAAAATGAATGCTGGGGTATTAGAGAACATATACCTTCCACAAGTGGCTCTGTTCCCACTCCTGAAACAATGAGACCTGTCCCAAAAGTTCCAGAAAGAAAGACTTCCACAACAGAGGACAGAAAAAGATCAAAAATATTCACAGACACTCCAGAAATAGATCAGATAAAGTATGATTACCAAGCAAAAATTGAAAAAGAAAATCGTGATCAAGCGAAGAAAAGAAAAGTAAGCAGAACTGTTATGGAAAGATTCAACGATTCCAGCAATGATGGAGAAGTTGAGACGCAAGATTCCGATGATTATGATTATAAAAAGTTTGTAAAGAAGACGTTAGAGAGATGTAGCGTTGTATAAAATATATGCGAAAACATTGAAGATATTCTTATAAGAATGGTGATCTGCTTGTACGTACGTAATTGTGCAATACAAAACAAGGTATAACAATGTCCTTGAAAAAATCCACCTTAAGATTAAGGAAACTGTGCAGTATCCGCCATTTGAAACTCAATGCAAAAGCATCTTCAGTAAACGTGAGCTAACGTAAGGATGGACGCAATAAACCCTCTTTTTTATATATACTTTGTAAACAAAGTAAGTGAAGATAACTTTTTTTTATTTATATCCATCTCTCCCCAAGTCAAGCTATGTGCTACCCAACTGCTTAACTCGAAAACAAGAGGACAGGTGAAAAGGCTGTGTGTGAATACTACTGCGTGTTTACAGTTGCGTTGCGGCGGCCGCGAATTGACGTCCGTGTGCACCTTGCCTTAAACTACCTCAACCCCAATTTCGTTAAAAGGGATATTAATTTAATTACTGGTGAGTGTTGTATTGCATGCTGCACTTACTTGCTATGTCATTAATTTGTATTAATTTAGCTGGGACATAAAATTAATATACTGTGACCTTGGTGTTATTTTTGCCTGATATCATTGCCTGATTGCTCAAAAAAAAAAACAGGCGAATTATGTTTCTCTGGTTGTTTTACTAAGAAGACATAGATGTCATATAATTATGAATGTATTGAGGTGGATTCATGGTTTGAAAAACAAAATGTATTTGGGTATTTCGCCACTCTTGTAGATAGAGTATAAATAACCTATAAATATCGAAATTTTGTAGATGAAAAACATTATATAAAAATTATTTTGAACCAGACTAATTATTATTCTCATGATTTCATTAAAAATGTTTTTGATATTTGAGAATCCAAAAACCAAATAAAATCAGGACAGGCCAATTGCAAACCTCTTTATACCATACCCAACTCACCAGTTAACATTTAAAAAAAAACTCTTTCAAAAACAAAACCTTACGATGAGCAAGATAAATAATAAAAAAAGTTATTTATAAAATTTTGTGTCAATGTAATAAATTTTATATAGAGGAAATCTCTAGCATTAGCCAAAATAATCAAAGAACATCTTACATAAAAATAACATTCACACAACACACAATGCTTCTAACATTTTAGCAAAGGAATCAGGTCCCAAAAAAGCAAAACTGAAGAAAGTGCTTTAATATCTTTGCATAAAAACAATTGTTTAGCTAGCATCTTGTTCAGTTAATTTTAATTCTCACATGTTTGGTATTATTTTGGGTACCCCATTGAAATTTAGATTGAGAGGATGTTCACGGCAACCAGAAAAAATTGTGGGATGGTCACCACATTTTGCTTTTACCTCTTAGCTCTAGTACACCGTTGACCCAAAAATTAACTGGATAATCAGTATCAACGGGCCGAGGCGTAAAAAGTTGGCATGGCATTCAGGCGGAATAGTACACAACACGACTAACGTCGCTCAAGCGCCTGCGCGACGTTTCGAACAGCTCAATAAAGCGCAAGTGAAATCTACCCACTGAAAAAACCTTAGAGTAAGAATTAAAGTAGAGATCACAACTCATTCATAAATCACGTTTGCGCCAACATGGTTCCCCTATTTTTCACATTCTATCGACCAATGTTTACGATAAAATAAGAAGTGGGGATGGCCCATTCCCAAGCCGTGGCCATTTGTTGACAAATGCCAGTGACGGCGTGAGTTTTCACTTCCCGCATAAAGAAATATCATTAATCGTGAAAAAATTATCGTTCCGGGTTTTTACAGATCCTCATGTTTTTCCATTACAGTCGGTCGTTCGGTCTGTTCCGGTATAGCTAAAAAATCCACTTACTCGATTAATTTTAATTTTATTTAATTTTCCACAAAAATTACGTTAAAATGTTTGCAGATTTGATTAAAATTCGTCATTGAGGGGTATCTAAGACTGCACATCATGAATTTTTGTCAACATTTTAAAAATTCAAGATTGTAATGCCAACATGGCGGCGGAATTTTAACATTTGCATAGATTTGGCTGAAAGAAAGTAGGAATCAGGGGGTATTTGAAAATACATATACATATCATAGATTTTTAGTAAATATTTAAAAAATGAGAGTAGGAATGCCTAGAATGCGAGGGAAGTTTAATATTTATACAGATTTGATTAAAAATCGATATTAAGTGAGCAATTCCTACATATTTAGTAATAAATATTTAAAATGGGGATGTCATCAATCAATCCGATAAGTACTTTTTTCAGATATTTTTAAACATTTAATTAGGCCGCCGTTTTGTTTCCTCATTTTGAATTTATCTCAACATTTTTACCAGTTCATCCCTATATAATATTTGATTTTAAATGGATAAGCAGTTTCTTAGTAATATTTTTTTAACATTTCGGTCAACCGCCATTTTGTTCAGCCATATTGGATTTTTACCAAAATGTTACCACGTCATCATCATATAACCTTTAATTTTTAACCAAAACTTGAAGTAAATAGGACAAGCAGTTCTTGAGCTTTGTCGCGGACAGCCATACACACTAACCGACGGAACTGAGAAAACATGTTTTTTTTTGTAACTAGAATACTTTCCTCTTGCGAGGAAAGTAAAAAAAAGCGAGCGCTATTAGATACGAATAGAATAGACAATTATCATATTGTTTTTCCACGTTAATAGCTAAAATTTAAAAAATAAAATATTTTTTAAATTTTAGCTTTTATTTTCAATATCCTAAATCTTAAATTCTAACCAGTTTAGAACATGTTTACGAACACATTTTTACTGTTAATACCCAAAGGATCACCGTTTAAATTCCTTTACCTGACAGCACTTATATAGAAAGTTGGCCCAACTCAAGTGAAAATTAAAAAAAGGCGCGAAATCTTCCGAAACTTTATTATTTCCCCAGATTTCATCCAAAATCTAGTGATTTTCGAAATCGCAGTACGTTTTTCTGAGCGTGAGACGCCCTTCGACTATTTTAATATAGTATAGGTATATTCTATAATTATTTTAATTCTCTGATAGGGAAAACTATTGTAATCGGCAAAAAAATCACCTCAGAGTCTTTTTTGTATCATTTTGCTTCTGAAGATTCTCACATGACCCCCGACGAAATAAACGTTCCATTATACTGAACCGGATTAGTCATTTGACCCAAAATAAGTGAATAAGGTATCTCCCATTAGACATGCCTCCTGGAAAAGGAAATCTTGCTGTTTACTTAGTGATTAAAAGAAAATTCCAAACTTAAACGGCCATTTTTTTACAAACTCAAGATAAAGTAAATAACACTTATTTATTAAATATTAAAAAAAATTAATGTTCTTCTAATGTCACCGCGCCTTTAGAACGCTGCTTCTTGAAGTAAGGCAACATATAATTAGAAGATTTGAGCCATATCAACAAATACACAATAGTACATTAAAACACATGCAGTAGTTACGCTAAGAAAAGCTGGGTTTCTAATAAAGTATTTTTTAGCAAATTAATTTCTTTAATGTTAAAAAATTTATTGTAGTTCCACGACCCGCTATTGGTTTTTAAGCCACGCCGGTCATGTGACCGTGTAATAATGGTTACTGCATACTATTATACTTTTTTTACTATAAGAGTCCCTTGTCAATGAGAGTGGGATGGACTAATACCACAGTGGGATGGTCTAATACGTGGAGTTGTCGATCGGGTTTGCCATAGCTAACTAAAACTCTTGTTACTGGTGAAATTTGATCTGAGACTTTGGGTATTTTAGTTTGTATTTTACTATTTTGCAATAAAAGTAATTTCTTTATTCTGCTTAGAAACTAATACTTGAAATACATTACTATTCTTTGTATGAAAATTTTATTGTATCATGTTTAAACATATTCACCGTAATATAAATTGGTATAAACATTGGTGTTCCTGGCTAGGCTTGGCATCGTCGTACGATCGACCTTATACTGTGAGGTAATCTTGGCAGTAGCTAAATATCTAAACAATGAACTCTATTTTTATTTTTCCTCTAAGGAAAAAACTCATTTATAGTCCCATATTGGCGTCGTTCTAATTTTTTATTTGCGAGTTTTGTGGTTGCTTTGTTGATTAACTAATTATGTGACTTTTGTGAATGTTTTAAATACTTTATAAAGACAATACATATGTATTGTTGGATTTACTCTATTTACTTACTGCAAACAAGGGCAAAATTCCAGGTATTTCCTATTTTCGGTAAGTACTTTTAGCTCGACTTATAGTATCTAAAAACAAGACATTTTATGGTTGAAGTTCTACAGGATGCAAACTATGAAATTACCTTTGAACAAAATGATAAATTAGGTACTTATACTTAAACCAAATAAATTTAATTATAACTGCAATTGAATCGTTTATTTCTGAAAGGGCCTACGTGCTATTTCGACCATTTTGTTTTAAACGAAGCCTACTGTTTGGTGTAGAAAGGAACCATATACCCTAAACCTATAATAATGTATTAGAACAGAATAATCGCCCCTTTTAAGAAATAAACCCAACAAATTGCAATATATGTATGAACTACTACACGATTTTTATTTTAATATTATCCATTAAGAGATTAACCTAAATGCCAGACATTAATGGTATGCCCTAAAAATTATTTTTGATTAACTCTCTTTTGTATGTGCCTGGCTGTTGGGTACAAATCTAAAAAAAATTAAAATACACTGCTTAGCAAGGCTCAAAAAAAATTTGATATGCTTCCATGAGATAGACAGTTGTAATATTACAAAAAAGACAATGACCGTTTTTTTATTTTATTGAAAATATCTTCTATGGTTTTCTAAATCTTAAAGGATATACATTCAAATTTTGAACATCCTGTATGTGTATTTTTAAAACGGTAATTGTTGGGTACTTAGTACAAACTAAAACAAATTGACTCCACTAATCAGATTCGTTTTATTTCCAGAAAAAGTAATTTTTTTTTTAATGAAAAATATTAAATACTTTAATCCTCTGCTTGCTTAAGCGAAATCATTCTGCACAGTAGCGTAGCTACAAATTTCTGCCCCCCCCCCGCCGTTCTCGACAAGGGGCCCCCCTATATGTACTTATCGACAGATATTAATAGTTTGCGAAAAAAAATCATAATTTTGCACAATCCTCTTACAAATAAATACAACAACGGGGAAAATAACTGACGAGTAAAAAAAAAGGTACGTCATCCATAGTTTTTCTTGGGTTTCATTACACATTATGCTCCTAGCACTGAGCTCCCCCGCATTACAGGGGCTGACCCCGGACTGGTATAGCTACGCCACTGCATCCACCGCCTGACCTCTAACACGCCCAACGTACGGTCTGGAAGTGAATGCTTCCGAAATTGGACAACTCATCGTGATATCCGTTTCCGATATTTTAGGTTATTTTTTGCGACTAACATTCATTCGAGAGACGTAAAAACGACGGTCGAACTTTCGTGTGGATGGACCATCGGTATTTTTGGCAACTTGAACCAATCTGTTGGCTTGAAATGCGGACAGTTTCCGTGGTCAGCAGCTTTGCGGTCAATTAGAATAGTGGTTTGATATATTATTGACAGCGAAATATTCTCAATTCGAAAAATATTCACATTCTTTTTTCGGCATTTTGACAACTAACGTATAAGTGTAAAAAGATAACAAAAAAGTGAAATGTTAAATAGATAAACATCTTATCCAAGTATTTGCTTTTCCATAAATTTTGTGAAAGAGAATATTCACAGTATACTGTAAAAAATAAACATGACGACGAAAATAACTTTAGTGATCTTCATTTTAAGAATATGACTTTGGTAACGAAACATCAATTTCGCAATTTGCTGGAGTATTGCGATGATGCAGAAATTAATGGAAGTAGAAGAAGTACCACAAAAGATTTAATTACGTTCCTCTTAAAATTCCGCTAAGGTCTTTCTAATGTATTCATACAAACAATATTAAATTATTTATCAAGATTTCTTGTTTCATTTGTTATTTCGACTGTGAGACAAAGGCTTATGCAAACGTTTGTCCCAAGCACTCATATTAGGATTACGCAGACACGACCCTGAAATTGACAAACAAGGCGAGAGCTTCTTTACGGATGGGTCGGCTCTTAGAGAAGACAAAAGTTGTATTATATATTATTTAATTTTGAGCACAACGTTAATACTATTATTTATTTTATTATGTAAAAACGATTTTTTATATTATTTTTACGTAATTCATACGGTTTTTTAATGAAAATATCTGCACGATCTAAATTTGGAGAAAAAGAATCGCATTGAAAACGCAATTTTTACCTTTTATAACCTATTGCAAAAATCGGCAATATCGTTTAACATAAAATGAATGAAATACGGTTCAATCTTCAGTGAACAATAGACGGAAAGTTTTTTTTTTGTTTTCCTAGAAATCTCTGTAGCGTTCTGTGTTAGTTCAAGTTTAAATATGTAGCGTGCTTTATAAAATGTTGACAAATGAAAAATACGACGTGAAAATAACACATTGCTAAATATGTTCAATAGAATTGATGCAAAATCGGGTTTATGGTACCTATGCGTGCATTTTTAAAGTGAGCATTTGCTTTAACTTTTTATCATACTTTTTTTGAATTTTTTTGACATATGAATTAGATTTTTTCCTAAGCTGATATTTTTTAATAAGTTTTGGAAACTAATAAACTAAAATAGCTTCGTAAATTATTATTGTTTAGTTACAACTACAAGTAGGTTGTTTCTGTTTCGTTATACGCCCGACAATGTGTTTGCAAATTACTATCCTTTATACCAAATAATTAATCCATGCATACTGTCCGCTGCGCGGTATTTCAACGATATCAAAAACCTTTTTATTTTGCTAATAAAATACAGCTGAGTTGATAAAATGAAATCAGGTACAACGTAGCAACGTTGCCGTGAAATTAACTGAAACTTCTCCAAACTTACAAAACATTTTAAACTGTATGTAACCGATGGTACATAGGAATCGTCCAGACTATCATCTGTTAAAACATTTGTAGTCAAACCCCTAACACCCAGTATAAAAGGCAATGTTTGTCACTTGCACATGTGTTCTAAGAATTTGTTTGATAATTTAAAATACATAATTTGCCACTTCATAAAATGTTTACCAAATAACTTTTTTTATGAAATAACGGTAATTTTGCTTGACAAGATTAAGAAGGTGCTGACTGCAGTCGCTCTCTCAAATATCTTGATGATTGTACAGATCAGCATCTTATTAAAGAAATTGTTAATTTATAAAATGTGTTCAATAACATAACTATTTTTTTACGAGTTCAGGGGCTAATTTTTCTAATAAGTGTATTATTTACTATAGAAGCAGCCTTTTAATGCTAATTATAAAATACTTTCAAAAATCGCATTTATAAAAAATGATTTCGCCAAGGTCTTCTCCTCTAAGTAATCTCAGTCAAAATAGGCTGATACCTCAAAAATAATTAATCTCCATTTGTCTCGAAAACTTCAATTGCTTAGGAATACAATAAATAAAATAATAAAAGGTCTTTTTGTAAAAAAGTTATCAGATTTTTCTTATTTTCAGATGTGGACTAAGACAATATGGTTAGTAGTAACTGGACATGGGATAACAAAGCAGCTGGTTAAAAAACTTTGCATAACCAGACTTAGGATAATAAATTCGTCAAATGCTTCTTATACAACCATCACTTTCCGTCCAATGATATTCTATATAACACGAAGCTTTAGTTTGTGGGATAAAGAAACTTGAATCGAGAAGAAACAATGTAACACTTTTCCTTCTGTATACATTTTTGTAATCTCATGGACCAATTTGCACTCCACTTGTTTTGGTATATGTTCCACTGAGACGCATAGAACGGAACCAACTTTTTCGTCGGTCTCCTTATTGAATGAACTAGGTTTTCACAGCAAACATTGATATAGTCTTATGCAACTATAAGTTGCATTACTCCAGCTATGACTAATTCAAATCTAGTATAACCTCGGGGCATTTTTGATGATTTCACTTTTTTATTCTAGTACCTATTTAGAATATATAGGGTGGCCTATCAAAAACGTACCAAAAGGCATAACTATCAAGAAAAGATCTTGTCGAAAAAAAAACTTGAAACACGTCAAGCTTGGTTATCAGGGGGAAAACTTTTGATAGAAAAATCATAGCCCAAACGTCACCTTCTTAAGTGGGGGTGTTGTACAAAAGAGAGGGAAGGACCCTGCCTTTCGTAATATAGGGTATTATTTATTCCTACGGTTTTGATGCGCCAAGAAGGCTTTTATTGGGTTGTGTACTAGTAATACATTTAAATGAGTATAAAGTGCTATACGATTCGATACTGGTTTATGTCCTATTCTGAACAACTATATATATACACAATAAGTTCAAATAATGGCGCTACCGATTGAACTTAAACGTGATGCAGTCAATATTAGGTTACTTCGTGTTATAAACATAATATTAGAAATTATGTCAAGATTTGTTTAATGTAAACTTTATAAAATGTATTTTTATATAAATTAATGCTTGATTAAAAATCTAAGTTATGGCTTGAACAGGTGTCATCCCCTAAAATTTTTCAAATAGAAAGGAGGGTTAGGTGATGTCATTGGAAAGGGTTTTTAATTCCCCATATTTAGGAGCTTCGTTTTTGCATTTAGCAGCTACGATGCCTTAAAAATGCATTACTATATTTGTGAAAAAATGCAAAAATTAAATCGATTTTACGTAAAAAGTTACCTTATCAACGAAGTAAATGTTGACCACCAACCTCCATGCAGTGATACAGATTACCTTCAAAGCGGTTCGTAATTCTGCAGCACCTACGGTATTACTTCGCGACATACATTCCCGATTCGTCCTCGCAAGTCTTCCACTATACCTAGTGGAATGCAAAAAAACTTTGCATTTTATGTGCCCCCATACAAAAAAATCCAAAAGATTTAAATCGTGTGACCGCGGCGGCGCCTCAATTGCACTCCTCTATCCTATCCACTTACCAAGAAACATTTTATTTAAATAAGCACGCAAAATCCGCAAGAAATGTGGAGGTGCTCGGTCCTGTTGGAATAAGATTTCTTTTTCAATTTAAGCAGCGTTGTGCTATATGATGTTAGTTAAAGGCATTTTCGAGCTTGTCAAATTTCCAGGAAGAAAAAATGGATCAACAAGGACAAAATACCAGCCCCTCCGTTTAATTTATAGGGGTTTTGTGTGTGTACCTCGTGAAATCTCCTCCATTTGAAATCGGCGCAATAATGACAGTTGTGACTATTAAACTTACCATTTAAAGAAAAGGTACACTCATTCGAAAAACACACATTAAATAAGAAATTGGCATTATTCATCGCACGCTTCCTCGTGATTTCGTAGAATTGTAAGTGACGATCAAAGTTATCTTCATTGAGTTCCTGCAGTAAATGAATCTTATACTGATGAAACTTGTTTTTTTTTAATATTCGCTGAACACTTGTGCGAATTACGCCCTTTGCAACAGCCAATTGTCTTGTAAAAACCGGGCGGAGTCAATCGGTTTAGGAAGGTCGGCCAAGAAATCTCTTTAAACCAGTGGTGTCCCGTCGTTCTTTAAATAATATGGCACTCCTTTTTGACTATACGCACTTCAGATAATTAAAAAATGTAACTATGCTTAATGAACGTTTATCTATATTTGTCTGTTTTTTTTCGTGTACCGCGTTTCTATATCTTTTTTGTGTTGCAAAAACGGCGAACTTTCAAATTTTAAAATGATTTAATTTTGATTTTTCTTGATCGATTTACCTATAAATATATTTTTTCTTGAGTTCTGTCATTAACGGTTCCCGGGCTACTGCCTGCGTCCACTATTATTGGACCACCCAGTATAGTGATCCACGATTTACAAGTCCAGATTTTACAACGGCAGCCAGCAACAGATCCAGTGAACGAGATTCATCAAAATTTTAATTTATGCTGATGTTAAAGGGGGTGTTTTTATGTCCTAAATGTCTTAACTTTTGAGATACAGGATTTTGTCATCCCAATTCTGATGCTATTGTAGATAACTGCATGAAATTTGATACACGTCTCCTATGTATTAAGGAGCATACGGATTTACCCAGGTTAATTACATATGCACGTCACTGGTAGAAATTTCAAAAATTGATTGTAAATAAAAAATGCCCTTTTATGCATAAAAGACATGTATCAAATTTCACACAGTTATTTATCTCTAATAGCATCAGAATTAGGATTACATGTGTACGTCATTGCGAAGTACTATACAGGGCGTTTCCTAATTGCGTGCTAATGTTAAAGGGGGGTGATTCTTGGACCTTTTTAAGAAAAAAGTTTAATATGAACCTAAAAGTCTTAACTTTGGAGATACAGGGTTTTAAAAAAAAAACATTTTTTTAAAACCCTGTATCTCCAAAGTTAAGACTTTTAGGTTCATATTAAACTTTTTTCTTAAAAAGGTCCAAGAATCACCCCCCTTTAACATTAGCACGCAATTAGGAAACGCCCTGTATAGTACTTCGCAATGACGCCTCATGTACAAAGTAATATGACAGACGGAGACAAACCGTCACTTTTGACATACCCAAACTGCATAAGTTAAAATTTTGATAAATCTTGTTCACTGGAATCAGTGCTGGCTCCCCTACTATAACTACATTGATGTGTTAATTTTGAAAAAATATGAGTTCTGTAGTTTTTCAAATATGAATTGCAATATTATATACTTTTTGACACCCGGTATTGAACAGAAAATTAATTATTTTGAAGCAGTTTATTGACAGCTACTTATGAAGAATTTTACAAAATTTATGAAAAAAATCTAAGCCGTTTTTGAGGTTGACAGCTGTGATTCTAATGGTTCGATTCCTTTTAAATCTTTGTCTTCCTCTGAAAATGATGAGGTTTCGTCGTCACTACTTGAAGATCCCAATGTGATAACTAAATCATAAATAACCGTTTCAATTTTGCCATCTACTTCCCAGTATTTATCTTCAATAGAACGAACATGTTTAACATACGACTTCCAATTTTCAGCCAATATTGAGTCAATCGCTTCTAATGTTATTTTATTTAAACCTTTAATTGAAAGTTCACCGGTGTTGCGTTCTCGAATATATTTTTTTACTCCTGCCCATGCAAGTTCAATAGGGTTGAGGTCGCACATGTGTTGAGGCAGCTTTAAAGGTGTATGACCGAGGTTACGTAAAAGACCGTCAATTTTATACTTTTTTCTCTAGACTTGTTGGCTGATATTACTTCATATAATTGATATTTTCTCCATGTTGGATCACATACAAGATTGTTCGATTTAAGCCACGATTAAGCTCATATGATGCTTTTGTAGAGTATTTTGTTGACACTTTATCTTCTACGTGAGAATGATAAGACGCATTATCCATTACCACGACTGATTTGGAAGGAATGTTAGGTAGAAGCTTCTCGAGCAACCACTTTTCAAAATTATCTCTATTCATCTGTCCGTGAGCGAAAAACTAAAGCAGCACCTGGAACAAATCCGGCTTCTGAACCAGCATGAACTATAATAAAGCGGCTACTAAAGCGGATTCCCTGAACAACACCTGTAACACTTTCACTTTGCCAGCATTTGTTCACTGTCGTATTATTATCTACCCAGGTTTCGTCTAGATACACAATATTGTGTTCTTCTTGCCTATATTGCCTTACAGTTGATGGATATTTCACCCCCCAGTGAAAAATATTTGGTCTCTCAATGAGCAATTTTCGTGTATTTTGGCACTTGCGCCAAACAAAACCATTTGATCGTAAAAGCCGATTTAAGGTTTTATACCCGTACGGAAAATCTATTTTGTTCTTTACAGCACGAAGTAGTGGTTTGCAGGTCGGAACCATCTTCAAGTTTATACAAAAATCCTCTATTGTTCGTCGAATTACTTGAAAATTACCATCGTCAATTTTATCTTTGAACGATAATCGGGGTCTTTTTTTACCAAGAGATTTTAAAGGTGAAGTAGAACATGAGCGATCATTATGTTCTCTCTCTGAATTTTTCTTACACTACTTTCCGAAACACCAGTGTAAATTGCAGCGCGTTCTGTTCGATTTTGAATTGGAATAGTCAAACTATTAACGTTGCCAGGCAAACAGAGTATAAAACTACATGCAGCGTCGATAAGCGAGGCGCTAGAAAAAACGACGGATTTTTTGTAAAGACTAACCCAACTAAGAGTATTCTGTAGACTTTGCTCAAATAATCTATAGGAATGTGGGATTGTAGAAATTAACGACAAAAAATAGTAAAATTTTAAAATTTTACTTCGCTTTATATAAAATCGATTTAATTTTTCCATTTTACGACAAACGTGTTTATGCAATTTTAAGGCTTCATAGCTTCTAACTAAACTGATCGAATTTCAACAACGAAGCGCCAAAAACCCTTCCCAATGACATGTCACTTGATCCTCTTCCTATTTAAAACATTTTAGAAGATGACACTCTCCTTTAGGATCATTTTTGAGTCAAAAGTAGTCCAACTAAGCTTGACGTGTTTCACGTTTTTTTCGACAAGATCTTTTAGTGGCAGGTATGTCTTCTGGTACGTTTTTAATGGGCCACCCTACATATTTTGCATCTCTAGTTTGGACTCTGTTTATTTTGTTGAATTTAGTTAGTTAGAATTTATATATTCTGTGGTGTTATGATTATAAATTCATATGGAATATTGATCCTTTTTTGACGGGCAAATGTTCTTTAGTCGCTGCATATATTTACTAAAATGTGAAATACTATTGCATATATTAATGCTCGTCAACTCAGCTTATTTAATACATAAAAAAACCATTTAGCTATAAATTTGCTTATAACAACACAGCATCCTAATATGACAGAAATTTATAACCTCCAGGCCTTGTTTATAGATAGATAGTTGGTCAACTGTGGCCATCGAGAGCTCCTGACATCTGGAGTCAATTATGAGAACCTTAGTTTATGAATGAACCTACAAATTAGGTGGGGGGCAAGCGGGAGCGACGAGATTGAAGTAGGTTTACGTTGGTTTGAATAATTGATAACCAGTAACTATGTTTACGTATTTTCTTTTTAATGTCAGTTTTAAATTATGAGCAGCGAATTTCGGTTACATTCAATCACACACACACACACACACACAGATAAAATCTTTAATTCGAATAGATTAAAAAGAAATATTAACAAGATGAGGAATATAAACTTGTGTTATAAGTGTTAGTTACATTTTACAGTTTCTGAAAAATGTAGATAAAAATGAAATTATAACGTGTTCTCTTATAACTTTTTCTATTATAACTATACAAGTAAAATTTGGTTTAGTTTGGATTAAGTATCCAGAAAAAATAAAGTGAATAACTCATGTTCAGAAAAAAATAAAATTAAAAAAGTATATATAGGGCAAACACAGAAGACATGTAACAGAGACCTATTTTTTAGTTTTAAACATATCAATTCGAAATCTCGCACACTTTTATTATACGATATGAGACAGATTTCTCATAAAAACATTTTTTTACCTCTGGTTTTACCGGAAATGATCTCTAGTGTTTTATTTTAAATAAGATTTTATATATTTTTACAGGATATTGTGTTCAGAATGAAAATAGCTTTACAATGAATGAAGGGTGAACACTCATTTTTTGAAAGTTAAATTTTACCGGTTAATTAAGAAAATATTTTATATAAAATAATTGTTTTAAATAGCTTAAAATGAATTTATTTATTCATTTTTTCGAACACCGATCTAAGAATCGTTTGTGTAATAATATCTCGTCCATGTTTACTTCCCTGGTAAAAGGTAAGTATTGTAATCGCGAAAAAAATCACCCTCCGAGATTTTTTCAGATCTTCACGTTTCAGGGTCCGTAGATGCCGAAAAACTTGTTTTCTCAATTCCGTCGGTCTGTGTGTTTGTGTGTTCGCGGCATAGCTAAAAATTACTTACCCGATTGACTTCAAATTTTGGTCAAAAATTAATGGTCATATGGCGACATTTCGGTAAAAATCAAATACGGCGAAACAAAATGGGGGCCCAGTGAAATGTT
This sequence comes from Kuschelorhynchus macadamiae, assembly GCA_030620095.1. Classification (NCBI taxonomy): domain Eukaryota; kingdom Metazoa; phylum Arthropoda; class Insecta; order Coleoptera; family Curculionidae; genus Kuschelorhynchus; species Kuschelorhynchus macadamiae. The sequence goes on from JAUTXW010000626.1 coordinate 148,418, forward strand.
ACAAAAATTATTATCAAAAAACCATTTCTCGAATTTATTTCAAATATTGCACCAACATCAAATATTATGTTGGAATCAACTGGTAACATTTTGGTACGAATCCAAGATAGCGGAACAAAATGGCGCCTTAAGAAAATATTTAAAAATTCAGCTTAAGGGGTTAGGCTGAAGTAAAAAAAGCCTTTTTTTAAATGGTCGGCGTTTCGTAGCACCTTTATTGTTGCATCCTCAGGACACATATATTGATTCTATAGCCTAAGTGAGGTTTATTTGGGGTTAGGATCCAGTAAAAAACAACAAAAGTCTTTTTAATTTGTCAACTTTCGCAACTTTATTGTTGAATGCATGAAACCCATATTATCAGTCTTTACCCACTCCGTTACTCCGCAGATATTTCCCAGATATGTATTATTTGAGGTTAGGAAATATCTGCGGAGTAGGTAACGACTGATAATTCGGTTTTCATGCAGGATATATAATCTATATAAATGTCCCGAGGATCCAATAATAAAGTTGCGAAATGTCGACAATTTAAAAAATAAATGACTTTTGCTTTTTATTACTGGATCTTAATCCCAAATAATACACCACTAACATAACAACAAGAGGATCGATAACGAAAACCATTTAGAAATTTAAAAAAATTATTACTAAAGAAACTAATTTGAATAATTACTCCAAATTTTGCACAAAAATCAAGTGTTACATAGGAATGGACTAGTAACATTTTGATATGGATCCAAAATAGTAAAACAAAATAGCGGCCTAATAAAACATATAAAAAAATCAGCCTGAAAATATTATTTATTAAATTACTTTCAATTTTTGTGCAAGAATTAAGTGCGACATAGAGATAAATTGGTAAGGTTGTGGTATGAATTTAAGATGTCAAAAAGAAATGGAGGCCAAATACATTTTTAAAAAATCAAGATAAAAAATTTTGTTCAATTGATTTTAAATTTTGCAGAAAAATTAAATGTGAAAATGGGATAAACAGGAATGAATTCAATATGACGTAACAAAATAGCGGAATGTCGATGTAAAAACTAATATAAAACTAATTATTATAAATATTGGTAGGAATCCAATATGATGGAACAAAATGCCGCACGATAAAAATGTCAAAGACAATATATATATATATATATATATATATATATATATATATATATATATATATATATATATATATATATATATATATATATATATATATATATATATATATATATATATATATATATATATATATATATATATATATATATATATATATATATATATATATATATATATATATATATATATATATATATATATATATATATATATATATATATATATATATATATATATATATATATATATATATATATATATATATATATATATATATATATATATATATATATATATATATATATATATATATATATATATATATATATATATATATATATATATATATATATATATATATGTATATATATATATATATATATATATATATATATATATATATATATATATATATATATATATATATATATATATATATATATATATATATATATATATATATATATATATATATATATATATATATATATATATATATATATATATATATATATATATATATATATATATATATATATATATATATATATATATATATCTATATACTGTGACTATGTACAGAACTAAATTGGGTAACACTTTCACACTTTACTGTTTCTAACAAATGGAAAAAAATCATAGCGAGGGAAGTTCCGGGTAAAGGAAATTTACCGATTTTTCCAGTTTTTTGTAGTAAAATTACCTTTTTGCTTCCCTCGTAAAGGATTGTAATCGTGAAAAATCACACTCCGTTTTTTTTTTCAGATTTTTGTGTTTCAGGGTCTCTAAATGCCGAAAACATATTTTCTCTATTCCGTCGATCTGTCTGTCTGTTCGTGGCATAGCTAAACAACTGTTAATCCGACTGACTCCAAATTTTGGTCAAACATTAAGGGTGGCCTGGTAACATTTTCGGCGAAACAGAAGGGCAGCCTAGTGAAATGGTAAAAAAATTATTACTAATAAATTACTTATCCAATTTGACTCAAATTCTGCACAAAAATCAAGTATTTTGAAAAAATCAATTGACGACATTTTGGTATGAATCCAAGATGGCGAAATAAAATAGCGGCCTAATAAAATATTTAAAAAACAACTTAATAGACTGACTTCATTGATTTGTGCAAATATTAGTTATGGAAATAAAATGTTTAAAAAATCACCAAAACATTTTCTTATTCAAATGACTTTAAATTTTGCACAAAAATTAATTGTGATAGAGGGATAAACTGGTACGAATTCACTATGATCGAACAAAATGGCGATGTGTATCAATGTAAAAACTACTAGGCAGAAACTGGTAAAATATTAGTAAGATTCCAATATGGTGGAACAAAATGGTGCCCAATATCTTAGAGTTAGTCTAAGCCCAATATAAATGTTTGAAAAGACAGTATATATGTGTTATTAAATCACTATGTACAGAGCTAAATTGGGTCATACTTCACTATTCCTAATAAAGGGAAAGATTCATAACGGAAGTTCCGGGTAAAGGAAATTTACCGATTTTTAAATTTATATCGCATATTAACTTTTATACAAAGATGGCGCCGACTAAAGAAGCTAACTCGCGCGCTCCCGAAAAACAAATCGAAATTACATGTAAAGCGTGTAAGAAATTAGTAGTATCTTACGTAAAGTGCAAATATTGTGCAGAGACATACCATCATACTTGTATGGTGCAAGCGGGACAGCTGAAGAAAGCAACATGCAAACACGTTGCCGAAGATTCTGAAGAGGTTAAGTCGGTAATCGGAAACGAAACCACATATCTACTAAAAATAATAAAAGAAATGGATGAGAAAAACAGTATCCTTATGGAAAACTGTGAACTGCTTAAGCAAAAAGTTCAACATCTAGAAGAACAATTACATAACATGTGTCCAAATAAGGTAAACACTAACGACATCCAAAAAAAGAACATAAACAACATCGAGAAAAAGACCAGTGTGAAATTTCAAAGGTCCGCCCCTGTCAACGTGGATGACGCCCCGCGTATCGATTTGACAGAACAATTGGAAGTTAGCGTTAATCCAGGTGGCAACAACAAAGCTAGCAACATTGTAGCATCGCAAAGGGAAAATTCCGGCTTAGAAAAAAACGACCAACTCGAAAGAAGTTTTGAGATTGTGATGTCTAGAAGACGTAAACGTCAAACTCAAACCAAAAACCAAACTTTTATAAACAAAAAAAAAAATATTAAAATTGGTGATAGGGATGAAGGCAATGAATTTGAGTCATCGCAAAATAAAGAAAAGATGATTTGGCTCTTTCTGTCAAAGGTGAAACATGATATTACTGAGCAAATCGTCAAAAACCACATAACCAAAAACATTGAAACATTACCTGAAGAAGTACGTGTTAAATTATGTAATCCAAAGCAGCAAAAAGGTAACAAAAGATGTTTCATGGTAGGCGTAAAGCCAGATCTCATAGAAACCATATATGACCCAAAGTTTTGGCCAAGAGGGGTCGTATTCGAACGTTTCAATTTCGCCCTTGGACGAAATTTTTTAGAGAAGTCCCAAGAGGGTTAAAACTTACTAATGGCATTATGCAAAACAATAATGCTCCTATTGCCAATGAAACCGCTGACCACAAACCAAATCACATCGATGACATTGTGGTTATGAATCTTAATGTCCAAAGTATCAACAATAAGGTGCTACAACTGGAGGCAATGTTGTCTGACGTACAGCCAACCCTATTCTGTGTTACCGAACATTGGCTTCAGGGTCGAGACATTGAAAAACTGCATTTAACTGGATATAACCCGAACTCGTATTCCTCAAGAGAAACTTATCGAGGTGGAGGAACCACCATCTTCTCAAGAGGATTAAAAGCCTCAGAAGTAAAGACACAGGTAGAGTCCACTGAAAAAACTTTTGAATTTTGTATATCAGAATTTGTAATAAATAAAAGAAAATGCTTGTTACTTACTATGTATAGGTCTCCTATTGGGAATTTTGATGTTTTTATGAACAATTTAAATGATTTGCTTGTTAGTATATTTTCACTGGAAAAATTTATAATAATATGTGGCGATTTCAATACTGATTTTTCAAATGCTAATAATAATAATGCATTCTTTCTGTTGCAACTGCTTAGCTCATTTGACCTTGCTTCACAAGTGAGAGGAGTGACTAGGGTTGGCAGGTACTCAGAAACACAAATAGATAACATATTTACAAATTTAAATAAAACAGAAGTAAACTGTAAAATTCATATATCACACGTGTCCGATCATTACTCTCAAATTCTAAAAATCAGTATGCAAAAACCTAATCAGGAACGTGTTTATATTCGGAAACGTGTTTTCTCTGACAGGAACATTGTAAATTTTATTGCTTTACTTAGTGCTGAATCTTGGAATGAAGTATGGGAAGCTGAGAGCGTAGATGAAAAATGTAACACTTTTTATAGAAAATTCTTTTACTGGTTTGATATGGCCTTTCCTATGAAAAATTCTAGAGTAAATTCAAAATCCGACAATTGGGTAACTCAAGAAATAAAAAATTATTCTTCTTACATAAAAGACTTGTATGTCTGGTATCAGAAAACCAAAAGTCAGCAAGCTTATTTACACTACAAGGCTGAGAAAAAAACATATAAAAGTTATTTATCAGACTATAATAGATCTATTTATGAAAATAATATTATAAATTCACAAAACAAATCAAACACAGCTTGGAATATTTTTAAGAGAATTTCTGATAAACTAAAGACTAAAAGTAACGTAATAATTGAAGAAAATAATAACATAATTAGTGACCCTGCAGAGGTTTCAGCACTTTTCAGCCAGTACTTCACACTTCCATTTGAATATCGTAATGCCAATGCTCCTCATAATAATTTTGGGTATCCAACAATATTTCTGTATCCTTTAGATCAGCATGAGACTCTTAGGTTACTAATGAACCTTCCCAATAAATTCTCAGCCGGACTGGATGAGATTCCGACAAAAGTAATAAAATATGTTGCAGAATTTCTCTGTGAACCCCTGACACATATTATAAATGTATCTTTTTCGACGGGTGCATTCCCCACGGAGCTCAAAAAGGCTAAAGTGGTCCCTGTGTTTAAAAAAGGAAATCCCCAGTTGCTTAGTAGTTACAGACCCATATCACTGTTATCGTCCGTGTCAAAGGTCTTTGAAAAAGCTCTTTACAACAGAATTCTCAATTTTGTTACTTCCTACTATATATTGGCCACCCACCAGTATGGTTTTATACCAAAAAAGTCCACAGAGCAGGCGATTTTCGCGGCTGTCAGTTATGTTGTGGAGAATCTGGACAAAAATCAAAAAGTAACAAGCCTTTATTTTGACTTGTCAAAGGCTTTTGACACGATCAATCATGGTCTGCTCCTTAAAAAACTGGATGGGCTAGGTATACGAGGTGTATGTCTGTCCCTTCTACAATCCTGTATAACAGGCAGACAGCAATCAGTTTGCATCCTACACAATGAGAAAACACATTACTCATCCTTTCAAGGGTTGCAGCAGGGGGTGCCCCAGGGATCAATTTTGGGACCCTTGTTGTTTTTACTGTATGTGAATGAGCTCTCCGGGGGACTTCCTGGTGGTGGCCTAGTCTGTCAGTATGCATCAGTTATGCTGGCGGCTCCCGCCATGGCTGAACTATCGGGGTCTTGTTCGCGTGCAGTGGAGGCAATGGGCTCCTGGTGTGAGGATAACTTCCTAAAGCTCAATGCTGACAAGACAGGTCAGATCCTGTCTGGTAAAACTAAACAGAGTGAGTCACTTTATGTGAAATCGGGTGCTAGATCCATACCCATGTCGGAGAATATTAAATTCCTGGGTGTTAATTTGGACCCTCTTTTGAATTGGACTCACCATAATAGGTCACTAATATCAAAACTAAATAGCTGTTGTGCACTAATACGTCGACTGAGGGATGTTCTCACCGCAAAGACTGTAAGAATTTATTATATGTCTTGCATACAATCAATCTTGAGTTATGGTATACTGTTCTGGGGTTCATCTACCTCGGCCATTGATGTTTTCAGGGCCCAAAAACGTGTCATCCGCGCTATGTATGGCCTCCATCCCAGGGAGAGTTGTAAACCTTGCTTCTCAGGCCAAAATATATTAACTGCTCCTTGCCTGTACTTTCTGGCCTTAGTAATGTACATAAAAAAACAACGAAATCTCTTTGACAGAAATCTGGATCACTATTCGTCGGAAATGAATGTTGTGACTCGAAATAGAACCAACCTTATCATTTTTCTCCATAATACCTCCTTTTTCAAGAAAGGTCCCCTGTATCGGGCCATAAAGGCATTTCAAATGCTGCCTACCGATACAAAGCAAATTCAAAGCATTTCAAAATTTAGGAACCAAACTATCCAATATTTACAAGCTAAATGCTTTTACTCTTTTAATTTTGAAGATGTTTAAAATTTTGAATTTGTGTTTTGTTAATTTGTCATATATATTTGTCATATTTATTTGTTGACCTACTTATTAAAGTGTGGTCCTTTATTTTAATTTATTTTATTTTAATTGTCACATATATATTTTCATTGTCTATATTTCAATATAGCATATCATGTACTCTCTTATGCCGTTGCTTTGTGATTCTGATCATATTGTTGGCAATAAAGTTATTATTATTATTATTATTATTATATTCAAGTTGGGCATTTGGTGCCACTAGAAATATTAAACTAAATTGCCTTATTAACGAAACAAGAAGTAAAAAAAAAAATAATGAAATCTATTGTTACCGTTACCCAAAATTTTTTAGTTCGAAGTGTTTTAAAAAATTATCAAATACATAAGTTCATTTCGAGTTGCTTAAAATAACTATTTGATTGTGACTGATTTTTTTTTCATCAATGGCTAATTTTCAGAACATGGCTGTTCAGCCGCTAAACCCAGTAAAACCGGAACTAGTATTTAATGGCTTTTTTTTCATCAACAATTTGCCTTGTATTGAATAATATATTTTCAAATTAATATGGTTAAAAATAAAAGAAAAAAATAATGCGGATTATTAGATGTATCCTACGCCACCTGGTATGTTAAAAATAAGTATTTTCACCACCCGATATCTCCAAAATAAACTATTTGTAAACCCCTGTAAATATATATTTTTTTTGATATTTTTATGATAATAATCTTATATAGTGCGATTTTTTATTAAAAATATACTTTATTTATATACAACCGAAAGTTACATAAAAGACCTCAAAAGGCTTTTTTAGTCACTTGTTTTTAAGGGGGCGTTGTTTTTTAACGCCTTACCCACTCGAAACGGTGATATATTCTAGACACGGCCCTAAATTTCTGCGTAAAATTTTAGACCAGGAATTTTTTCCTGGCTACACCAGTGTTTTTTATACTGATTTAATGTTAAAGAGGGTTTCCAGCCCTTTTTAAAATTAAATTAGACATTTTCCTTTTTTTTTTTCAAAGCATTTATTTCATAGTATGGACGGCCAACATTTTTTAAAAACACATGGATCGTTGATATTGTTAGAAAGTTAAAATTTTGTTATACAGCTCTCTCATTAGACATTAATATATAACAGCAATTTTCAAATTTTGAATTTACACAATCAAATGTATCGAGTACCTAATTACTTAATTAAATAATTTTTCAAAATAAAATTCAGAATTATCTTGTATTCTTGGTTAACTCTATTTCACTATAAACAACAAAATCAACTTTGTAACTGAAAGGAATAATACGATTAACATTCCAAGAAAATGTATGACCTTTGTTTGTTGTGTCTATTTTTATCTTTAGACGGATCATTTTTTGTGGTAGTCTTACGAGTTTTGCCATGCTCTGTTGATCGATAGCGGCCACGCTGTGTTGCCGAATCGAAAAAAATTGAATATCCAATTAGCTGTCGAAAGTCGTGTTATTATGACATTTATCAGGGCACTTACATCATCTAGGAAAGATCGTAATCTTGTTTATAGATGTGCATATATAAACCAGTATAATAACTTTCGAGCAAAAAAAAACCAAAAATCCTGAAGGCAGTTATATTTTATTGTTGGCATAACGAGTTCACTTTGACAACGTCGCTTTTTCGAAAATCAGGGGTACGTTCATCTATCCCACCACGTCTTTAGTAGTAAAAATGTATGAATGAACACACTTGGAGAACTCGCCATCTAGTAGTGATGTCCAGTACTAACGCGTTGAACAACTATCTACACATAAAAAAGACTCGAGGTATGACAATATAACCTTGAAAAGTTGTTACTTTGCTGTTATTATACAGTGGGAGTCTGTCAATTTTTGATAGCAATGCGAAATGCTTTGTGAATGGTCTACAGAAAATACAAATAATAAAACACGCGAATTGCATACTATCTGAACCAACACCCTAAAAAGCGAAAAATTAAATTCTATATTTTAAGCGGTATTTTGACTGAGGTTTCTAATTGATTCATTCCATGTATTTCAATAATTTTTTACTTATCTCGTAAAAGGGAAGTATTGTAACCGTGAGAAAATTGCCCTGCCGTGTTTTCTCAATTCCGTTGGTTTGTCGGTCTGGCTGTTCGCGGCATAGCTGAAAAACTATCTATTATGTCAAGGTGAGTCGTTTGCCAGTAGAAAACAGCTCGTCGTCAAGGAATTTTGGTGTAAACTCTAGCGAAATAGTAACAAAACAGTGGCGGCTCGCGGGTGGAAAAGTAAGTGAAGTGCAAATGAAGCAAAAAAATATGGCAATAATTTTTTTATATGTGGGGGGGGGGTAGAATATTTTTTTACGACTTACCTAAATTTTGTATACTAAATCAATTCTCCTATCCTTCATAGCAGCAAATTTATTTATAACGTTCTCATAAAATGGATGAGTGGCCCTAATCTCCTCCAGAAATTCCTTTTGAATTGAAATATTGCCAAGAGAAGTAAGTCTTTCTTGAGATATTGTAGTTCTTAAGTAAGTTTTTACACATTTGAAGCAAGAAAAACTTCTTTCCACTGAAGCACTTGTCGACGGTATTGTCAAAATAAGGGAACACAATTTATATGCTTCGGAAAAATATATTTATTTTTATTAATTTTTTTCACTTGCTCTTGCAGCGATATATTTCAATTACTCTCATTGGCAAAAATAAGACCAAGCTCATTTTTAAGTCGTTGACTTTTTGAAAATATTTCCCCATGTAACTGTAACAAATTTTCAAATGGGCCAGTCGGAAAATTTAAATTATATTCGGAAAATTTAGCAGAGCCTGCCAAACATGAAAATGTAAGTTTTTCACAGTCTTGAAATTTAGTGTCATTTCCATTAAAATATGGTCCAATATTTCATAAAAAAGGATTCTATACTTAGCCATAATTTCTTCAGGTGACAGCTTAGCAAGCTCACGTTTGTAATGATTTATTTCTGTAATAGAATTTGCTTTATCAAACATGGTATTAAAAAAATGTTCATTTCTTTTTTTACAGAGAGCCTCACGACAGCGTTTTATATTGGATATGCAAAAATGAATGTCAAGTGATTTTTTTTGAAGAACATCAAATAGTATGTCCGTGATTGAGAAAATGTCATTAAACACTAATGCCAGAAACGTTTCAAAAATTCAAAATCGTTCATCTCACCTAAAAATCCTTTCGCACGGCGGATTGATTTTTCGTCAGATTTGTCACAGTTTGTAATAAATTCAAAGACGTCTTTTAATTTATTCCAGTCTTGAACAATCACATTTACTAACTTCGAATTTGAAGTTGTAACAATACCATAAATAAATATAACACAAAACAGTCAAGTTAACTGCAAAGGAACACACCGGTTGCAGCGAAATCCGCGAAAATAAAAGTAAACAACCACCGCAAACTGAACGACACGTGGGTGTACTGCGCCTGCATTCATCATTCGAGAGCGTTGTATGGCGCTGGGGTCGACGTCATCTAGTACGCGTTGTCATGGCAACATAGTAGGAAAATCATAAACTAAACATAGCACCTCCAGTAAAGTCGAAGCGGTTTGCGCCATTGTTATAGTTGTTATAATAAAGTTCGATTGAAAGTTCTAAAAAGACATGCCGCCAACGGCCAAGTAAAATATTTATTCGAAATGTACAGTTTATTTTTTACCAGTTAGGTGAATAAATGAATTTAAAAACTAAAATTTTAAGAGATATATAATAAATATAGTTAGATGATTGCTTGTTTATTTTTCCTGGTGAAGTAGCATTTCACCTACTTCACCTGAATAGCCGCCGCTGTAATAAAAATCTATTTTGTGTCTGTAATAAGCGGATCAACGTAATTCCCATAAGAACATCATTAATTGTATATTTTTGATATTTTCACGTTGTCAGAACCATACCTAGTAAGGATAAATCAAAACGGATTCTTATGTAGTCTGATTTTGATGTTGTTTTAATTTTCAATCTTCTAAGTATAGAAAAATGCGATGTATTTTCATTCCGGGTATATATCTGTTCACTACTCTTGATTTGAAAAGAACGGCATTTTTTGATATTTCTGTTCCGCGTTCGAATGGAGGCAGTCTCCATTCAGACCGATATATACATCAGACGTACATAAAAAATTCGAAGGTATAAATTTAACTTTACAACTATGTTTAAAAAATGTTAAAAAACCTAATGAAGTTCAAATATTATAAGCAGTCCCTCAGTACCTCCTTTATTTCAGACTACAGTTACTTACACAAAAATAAAAACCATAAAAGATATATTAGATAAAAAAGTCATGATATATGCTATATATATATATAGAGGTGCAACTCGTGAATTCTCACCCAGACAGATCATCCCTAAAATGACCTGCGATGTATATGAAGGTTTTTTTTTTGTTTTGATCGCTAAATTTTACATTTTTCACAGTTCTTCCCAGTCATCACATTTTTCTATTTTGCTATCAGTAAAGTCTTCATCATATGAGATTTTTTTTACCTTGAATCAAACTAAATGCGAGTTTACAGAAAATTTTGCTTGAAAAAAAATGCAAAATGACAATAACTCATGTGAATTATCTTATCCGTTATATTTGACTGTTTTTAATTTTAAAAGATGGTTGAAGAAAATATTGTTTCTTTTTTAATTTTATAGCTTTATAGCAAAATTCAACTGTAACTGTTTTAAATACATTTTTCTAATTATTTTTTAATTTATGTTTTTTTTTACCTAGAGATATCCCAATGTAATTTACCCTGGATTAATCTATCAATATACTTTTATTGATAGAATGAGGTATTTACTCAGTTGTTTACATAAACTACTTTATAATTTAGACTTTATTTGGTTATTTGAATCATTTAATAAAAATATTTTATTTTTTTAGAGGATATAGCGATATAGAACTAAAAAAAAATTCAGTTTTGTTTTGATTAAAACGTGGAATTGGAATTCCAAAAGTTTTCGAAGAAACATATTTTTAGAAAAAAATAGTCTAGATCACTGTCACGCGGGGATTAGATTTTGGGTGCCATGAAGAAAGAATATAGTATCCAGATGCTCAAGACCTACCTGGAAAATAGAACTCAAGATGTCAGGGCCAGGGGTGTTTTTTTTGCAGAGAGAGTAATGAATATTGGTTTCCCCCAAGGGTCAATTTTGAGTGCAATTCATTTTCTAATATATATTAATTTTCTACTTTGACGTGTGTAAGTACTTTGTACATTAACTTTAATAAATTATTTATATTTGTAACAATCTTCGATTTCTTAAGGGGTATAAAAACGTAAAAGAATCATATTTTGTGAACACAGAAACTGATAGCAGTGAAAATGAAAACAAAAATAGTTGGGGTAAATATTTAGATATTAAAAAAATGTAAAAATCATTGGGGTAGATACTTGATGTTTTAAAAGAAGACGTAACATTTCCAAAAACGGCGAAATACGAAATCTATTCTATTTTTTGTTTTCAATATACAAGATAGCCCTAAAGGAATGAGGCAGCCCCTCGGGGATGAAACAAAGTATTCAGAAAAAGGTAAAACATGTGATACTTCTTTTATTTTTTTGTTTATATATTTCTTTTCAACTATACAGGGTGGTACTAGGTGGTTAAAACCGCCACCTGTAAACAAAAAAATGTATTTCAGAAGCGTTCAACTTTCTTAGATAACCGTGATACAAGACAAATTTATTTTATTTCTCGTATACGAAAAAATTATTTTTCAACTATGCAAGGTAGCCCTAACAGAATGAAACCGCCCTGAAAATGAAAAAATAATCAAAAGTATTTAGCATGCTTAGAAAACAGTGAAACACGTCAAATTTATTTTATTATTTTGTATTTAAAGATATTTTTTTCCAATTATACAGGGTGGTTCTAGGACAATGAAATATGTCCCTGAAAATGAAATAAAAAATATTTCAAGAGCGTTAAGCATTTATTAACAAACGGTGAAACACGTAATTTTTTTATTTTTATGTATATAAAAACATTTTTATAATTATTCAGGACTGCTTTTGAGATATGAAGCAGCCTCCAAAAACAAAAAGTTTTTCAAACTAGTTTGTACTTGAATATAAAACACTTTTTCCACTATACGGGGTCGCCCTAGAGGATACAAGAGTCCCTTAAAAAATGCAAATATTTTTTTTATTCCCATAACGATTAGCTTTTTAAAAAACTGTAAAACAGAGCAAATTTATTTTCTTTCATTTTTGGGTTTATAAGCAATTTTTTTCTTTATAAAAGGTTAATCTAAGAGTATAAAAAAATTGAAGTTTTAGATTTTTTCAAGTTTCACACGCTAAATTTTTATGAACTATACATATTTTACAAAAACGTCAAAACACGAGAAAATTGTTATATTTTTTACCTATAAATCTCAATTTGAGAAAACTATTGATGTACCTAGTGTATGTGGGGAAGTGCTATGTTTACCAAAACATGTAAGAACAGAAATTCGCAATTGTTTATCCAACTTCAAATTTAACATTGTTAAAATCATTACTTCTACGCATTATGGATTTCCATATATACAATACCAGCCTTTTTTTATTCACGAAATATATAGGGGAGTTTATGTCGGCGTAGTTAAGAGTTTTTGGGATTATGAAATGAGCAACCTTCATTTTGTTTAAATTATTAAGTACAACCCTTCGTGGATTGGTTGCTGCTGATCCTACGACTAACATATTTGTATGGTTGACGAAGATTACAGCTTGATCTGTAACACTCTCGGTTAGAGTATTTCCCCGTATACAATCACCTGGACCTGCAAAAAATTATTAAAAACTCATTCTTATCCAAATTTCCAACATCCAGCATTTTCCCATATTTCTAACAACTCCAAAAAGCTGGTCTTTAAACGCATCTCAAATTCAAATTCAACACATGCTTTATTGTCAGAAGTTATAAACTCATTGACAAAGCTGGAAAAAAAATTTACACAATAATATTAAAAGGACAGTTTGGATAAATAATGACGGTTAACAGATTTAAAAAGCTGGCTAAGTGTATATGGTCTCAAATAAACCACTCCCAAAAACTTAACCACGCCTATAACAAACCGGAAACTTCATGTTGTAGTTTTCTTAAAACAAAATATATTTTAATCTGCAATACGGGAGGAAAAATGGCTTTGCTTTGTCTTTTATGATAACCATCTACACAGACTTAAGATTGACCAAATCTCAATATACCCTGTATGTGTGAAAATGTCTCTGCACATACAACAAAATTAGTTATCTTGTGTTTTTGTGAAAATTGGAAAACAATCAAATTTGCTTTTATTGTTTGATAGAACTAGATATCACTTTTACATAGCTAAAAGGAAAACAGTTTTTAACAGAAATGAAACATTTTAGTTTTTTTTTAAATTTGGATTATTACTGAGATCTATTTAATCTTATGTTTAGCCTGTTGAATGGTACTTTGTCACTTCATTATACAGGGTGTCTGTAGTCATAAATACAAAAATCTTTAAAGTTTTGGCTTAAATGAGAAGTAGTGGAATTATGTGATATTCTCTGATGAGAGCCGGTTTGGGCTATTAATTGGCATAACATCGGTTCGAGTCTGTGGAGGCCTCGGCATACTAGAGTAACGATAGATATTTACAAGAGGTTCATGCATACAGGGGTGACTCTGTAATGGTATAGAGCGGAATATTTTATATATAAATTACCAAAGTAAGGTTTAAAATGTTAAATATCAGATCTAAAATTAAACTTGATTTCGAAAATGATTTTAAATAGATTTCACATACATAATTTTCCTTTTAACTAGGTACGCCAAGGGTATACCTAGGTTTTATTAGAAATATATGCAAAGACATTTTCACATACCATATATATTGTCATTTGCTCAATCTCTTTAGATTATAGACGATTACTATAAAAGACAAAGAAACGCCATTTTCATTTTCGTATTACAAATTACAAGATGTTGTATTTTAAGAAACATACAAGACATTGAAGTTTACAAAAGAAATGCCGTTTTTTGTTTTTCAATAGTTATTATTTAACATTAAAAATATAAATTTTGTACGCTCGAGAGACACGAGAGAGCTCAAGAGAAACGAAAAATTCTCGTCTCGTACTGAGAGAGAAAATTGCTCTCGTCGAGTCGAGAGGCGAGAATCTCTCGTGTAGGCGGCATCACTAGTAAAAATCTAAAGGGCGAAACAAAATTAAAATGTTAAAAAATCATTACTAAAAAACTACATATCCGATGTATCTAAAATCTTGCACAACAAACCTAAGGACCTTGAAACGTGAAGATCTGAAATAAATTTCGGAAGGTGATTTTTCACGATTCCAATACTTTCTTCTTAGGAGGAAAGTAAAAACATCTCAATTATTTTGGTTCGATGCTCATATAAAAAAACAGGGTGGCATATACGAATGTGACGTTCAAAAAAAACTAAAGCTCTACGTCGCATATTAAACTATCAGTACTAACCAACTTTATATCTTGGATTTATGTTTAGAGGTTATTGACATTGCAAGGAGCTGTATTTGCGTGACTTCCAAGGCGTGACTTAAATATTGATAAAACTATCTTCCTGTATTATTTGGGTCGCCTTATTAAGAATGAAATATAGTGCCGGAAGGAAGCTTTACACTACTGTTAAAAACCTAAATACCTATTTACCTGGAACGAAACATTTCATTGAAATGAAAGAAAGGAAATTTAGAAATATGGATTCAGGTGTTAGTTTGTATTTATGACTTCCTGATTAAACGTTATCAGTGCCACAACTTAGTTCTAAAAAGCAGGGACATAGAAAAGGATTGTGGGGTTCCACCTCTCCCCCGTTGTCCATTGTTCTGCATGAAACAAGTGAAAATGTTATGTTGAAACAGTTTATTATAGGGAATTTTAAAAACATGGGTTATCGCTTAATGGGAAATTCCTTGGTATAACATCCTTATATTATGCACATGTGACGAAAACGGCATCATTCTCAAAATACAGGGTGTTAAAGATTTTTTTTATTTGAGGGTTTTCCTCCGAGTATATTAAACCCTAATTATTAGATTGGAGTGAAACTCGATGTACTAAGAACACGTGCCCAAATACATTTTTTTCATGACATATTCCTGTCAGTATTATCGAAGCCCGTAGGTTTAGAGTTAGCATTTGCCATGCCTCAGTTTATCCAAATGTTTGCTATTATGAATGACCAGCTTCAGATTTTCATGAAGCAATTTATGTTGTCTCTGCAGTCGCAGTTTCAACAATTTTTACCACAGATGACCTTAAATCTAGTTTTCAGTTCTAAATGAACTACAACAAATTTCAGTTCTAAATGAACTACAACAAATTGCGACTAGCCTCATTCAATATCAACTTACGCAAAGATAAAAAACTAGAGCTTATAAATTTTACTGAAAAATAACAAATTGAGGTGTTCTTGATTCAGGAAACCTGGTTCAAGAACAAACAGAGCTTTATTTTCCCTAACTTTAGTGTTTATAGACCGGACAGAGAGGGCGCAGAGGGTGGCGAACTCTAATTCTAATAAAAAAACACTAATATCCTATGAAACCCCAATCATGATTAGGGTATTGATGGTACTTACGCAAAAATTGCACTTAAAGATCATATTCTCGCAGTGGACTCCATTTACTGTGGTTCCTCTCAGCTCAAAAATTTTAACATTAACAATCTTATTAATATTTTTAACTCTAACGAGGCTATTTTTATAGGGGGTGACCTAATTTCGAAACAAGGAGATTGGGCTGCAATATAACGAATTCGAGAGGATTAATTTTATTAATTCTCAGGATATCTGTAGATATAACATTCTTACCCCCGCAGAATCCACCCACATATGTCAAAGGGGCAGACCTGAACTTCTTGATTTTTTCCTGTCAAAAAAATACAAAGGGGATAACTCAGCCTGCCGGATTACATGAGCTTTCTTCGGACCATTCCCGTTTATTATCGACAATGGCGACATTCTTACTGCCAATAGTGATTGTTATGTCAAAAAATTCAGTAACTGGAAAGTGTACTAGGGAAAAATTATAGAGTTTACGCTTCCCCTTAACATCTCCTCCCCCCTTGAACCTGATCAAGCAGTTATCAATCTTACCAAAAATATCCTAATTATCCTAACGCCATAGATTCTTCTACAATATTCAAGTCCACAAAAATCACAAAATATGGCTTCATATCTCCCGACCTTAGAGATAAAATTAGAGAAAAAACATATTAAAAAGTCTAGCCTACCGAACAACGGACCAACAAATTAAAAGACTAGTGAATCAAACCACTAATCAGATAAAAATTGTACTAAGAGAGCTATATAACAAACAATGGCAAGATAAACTGGCTAACCTCAATGATAATAATTCTCAATATTTCAAGCTGTCCAAAAATTTCAATACAGGATCTAAATGGCCCTTTTTGATCAATTTAGTGAATGCCCCCTTTTAGCATGATCCACGAGAACAATGTATCTCACACTATAGAGATCTATAATAGAACACCAATAGGAATCTCCCCAACTATTCAATTAGATCAAGTCCAAGCTGTCATTAAAGATCTAAATGTCAAAAAAGCACCAGGTCTTGATAATATAACGAACATGGTCACTAAAAGAGCCCTTTTCCCTTATTCACTATATAACCTATATCCTAAATAGTATGCTTAAACTCCACCTTCCAACTTCTTGGAAAGTAGCTAAGATTATTCTTAAAAAAGTGCCTATTATACAAACAGTTACAGCCCTATCAGCCTCCTTCCAACCTTAGGCAAAATAATGGAAAAAGTTATTCTCACTAAACTTCAAAAGGAAGTATCTAATAAATATCTACTTCCAGTTTTTCAATTTGGATTTAAGAGTAGCACAAGCACAATTAACCAAACCACAATGTTAGCCGCCGATATAACCAAGGGATACAACAGAAAGATAAGTACAGGCGCGGTATTTTTTTTGATATTAAAAACGCCTTCGACAAAACCTGGCACCACGGGTTAGTGCTTAAACTAATAAGATCCGGTATTTCCAAGTACCTAATCAAAATAATTTACTTTTTTCTAACTAATATATCCTTTGTAGTTCATATAGACGGTTACGCTTCTACTCCTAGAGACATTAGAGCGAGTGTTCCGCAAGGATCCCCCTTATCGCTCCTGCTATTCAATATATGGATCTCAGAAATCCCAAAAAGTAACCTTACCGAATTGTATCTTTTTGCAGATGACTCTGCCGTTATGGCAACTAACAAAAACTTATATATAATGACCTCTGCTACAAAGACATATAGAAGCCATAAAACAGTGGATGAATCACTGGAAATTAGATTTGAATCCTAGTCAAACACAGGCTATTATTTTCTTTAAACGAAGTAGTATTCCTACAGCCAACAAAATAAAAACACGTAGGACTGAAATTGACTGGTCGAAGCATATTAAGTATATAGGGGCTATTTTTGATAGAGGCCGAAGATGGTCCGCAAATACAGATTACTGCATCAACAAAACCAGAGGCATTCTAGACCTTTTATACAATCTCTTACATAGCAAGAGTAAATTAAGCACTAATTCACCGATTTTTTAGATTTTGCACTGAAACGTACACTCCAGAAGTCTTCATTGAATTGAGCAATGACATGCCTAGAGGAATTATCCACTCGCCCGATAACTTTCTTGACGAGGTAAGACAGGTAAAACAGCAAAATCATGAGATTACAAATCTTGATTTTTTCGGATATATAGCTGAAATCTTGAATTTAAGTTGTCTACCGAATTTTAAATATATTTTTCATTTGCCATTTTGCCTTAAAATAAAAAATAAGGCTTTTTTACGATATTTCATATTTCTGTATTTATACCCCTTATGAAAAAAAAATTGCAACGTGAAACTTATTGTTTTAATAAGCAGGAGCGTTTATCAAAAGTGACATTTTGTCGAAAAATTAAATTTTTGATCGTTATCTCCTATCCCGGGACATACATATATATAAACACTGAGTATATAAAAGTCTCTTTGTGAATAAGTAATTAAGAATTAGCTTGAGCTAACTTTTCACTTTTTATTTGTTTTTTCAAGTCGGTTTTATTTTTTGTTATAAAATTTATTTGCTCTAAATTACCTGTATTTTTAACTAGTAAAGTATGTGTAGTGTTGATTTGATGTCTCGTTATATCCTTTTCCTGTTTCCACATGTATGAGTGATTTGAGGAAAATGTTTCATATTAGCACTAAGTACAACAGTTCAGTTTTGTTACGACTTGTATGAATTTTGCTTAGAAGTGATGAATTGCATTATATTAAATTGTTGTACTAGCTTGAAGTGGTCATATATTCCTATAAAATTCTTATCAAACTTATCGTTAGAGGCACTTTACGTATTTTTAGATCGCAGAGAATCAAATTCGCTTCGCTTTAATTGACCATAGTATTACGTAAAATTTCCAATTACATTAGCTGCCTTGAGGGATAATTAGAAAATCATCCACCGAAAAATTATATATTCAAGTTAATATAGTCAAGTTAAAGCACGTAAATTACTCTCTAATGGCCTGTTTGTTTTAATCGAAGTTTATTAATGTGCAGAAAATTCAATTTTTAATGCTTCGCAGTTCCTGGCCTATGATGATGAATATTAACTGAATTGACGCGTTAAGCATTAAAGTTCATAGGAAATCAGATGAAGCTGGACGTTTATAAGGATCTAGTTTAACCCATCAGCATTAGGAATTTTTTTTTTTAAATTTTTTCGTATATTTCTATTAATTGATTATGTATCTGCGTTATTTGCTTTTGTAAGAGTCACGTTTTGCAATTTGCATAAATATCTCTGAAATGATTCTAGTAATAAGGTTAAATTTGATATTGATGGTTAGCTCAAAATTATAATTTTTTAGGCCTGAAAATAAAAAATTAGGAATAGTAAAGTGTAACTCAATTTAGTTCCGCACATAGTCATTTAGTATATAACATATTGGATTTGTAGCAATATTTTACCAGTTTCTACGTATGCCACACTTATTTTAATGGTTTAAAATAAATTGATTGTTTACACTGATTTTCTAAGACGGCCATTTTGTATCGTTATTTTGAATTCATACCATTTAATCTCTGTGCCACATTAAATTTTATTGCAATTATTAAGTCAATTGAATAAAAACAATTTTTACTTTGATTTTTTAGACATTTTATTTGTCCGCGTCATTTTGTTTCTCAGTCTTAAATTCGTACCACAATTTGCCACTTTATTTCTATATTACACTTAATGGATGCCCAAAATTTAAAATTAATCTAATAGTAGACTGATTTTTTTTAAATTAGGTCGCCATTCTTTTTGCTTTGATTAATACCCAACCAAAATATTACAGGTTGATTCCTTGACTTTTGTTGATAATTTAAAGACAATAATTGGATAGTTTGTTATTTAGTATTAAAGCCGTTATTTTGTTCAGTCATATTGGCTTTTTAGCAAAATAATACTAGGTTATCCCCATATTACCCTTAATTTTTGATCAAAATTTGAAGTCAATCGGGTAAGTAGTTTTTAGCGCTGCGAATTGACAGACAGACAGACAAATGGAATCAAGAAAACATATTTTTTGGCATCTAGAGACACTAAAACGTAAAGATATGTAAATTTGCAATTTTTTTCAGGATTAAAAACGTTTCATTGGCCGCCATTTTTCGCTATACTAAATTCATACCACAATTTTACCAGTTCGTCTGTATACCACAGTTAATTCTTGCACAATTTGAAATCAATCTATTAAGCAGTTTTTCCAGGTTGAATTTTTAAATATTTTATTAGTTAACTATTACTAATACTTGTATTTGTGCAAAATTTGAGGTAAATTGAATAAGCAGTGTTTTTTTTTTAATAATTTTTTAACATTTTACTAGACCTCTATTTTGTTTCGCCATATTTTTATCAAAATATTACCAGGTCTTTTCTATATAACCTTTAATTTTTGACCAAAATTTGAAGTCAATCGGACAAGTAGTTTTTTAAACAGAACGACAGACAGACAGACAGACAGACGGAATTGAGAAAACTTGTTTTTCCAACATCTAGGGACCTTGAAACATGAAGATCTGAAAAAATCTCGGAAGTTTATTGTCACCATTACAATACTTTCTTTTGACGAGGGAAGTAATAAATTCAATAAACACTTTTTACGTTGACACTCTGCCATTTTGTTACGTCATTTTGAATTCGTACCGATTTATCCCTATATAACTTTTAATTTTTCCGCGAAATTCAAAGTCAATTGAAAAAGATTTAAAAAAAAAATTGGGCGCCATCTTGAATTGGTACCACAACTTTACTAGTTTATCTGTATATCACACTTAATGCTTGTACAAAATTTGAAATTAATCTAATAGGTAAGTAGTTTTTTCAGACTCGTCTCGCTAGGACGTCATTTTGTGTTACTATCTTATATTCATACCGCAGAGGTTTATCTGGGTTCATACTATAATGTTACCACTTCATTCGTATATGGGTCATTCTAAGTTAAGAGGTACAAGTTTATTCAGATAGCTGGCAAGACAAAAATATTACAATTCAAATCTGATCACAATATATTTTTATTGAAACTGCTAATTTGTGCATATCTGCGAGGTGGCCAGTCAACTTGTTTATTTTTCTTTTTTTTTAGAGACCAGGGGAGATACTTAATACAGGGGAGAGACAATATGTACAGGATAGGATACTTATAGAGCAGGGGAGGGACTATAGTGTTGCTTTATGAATGTATCACAGTTTTTATTAAGAATCAACATTTTATTTAAACGCATTAATAATAATCAGACTTCATTTTTATACAGCCTTTAGTATTAATCATAACAAGCCTCTTAAAATAAAAACAAAAAGTCTAAAGTAATACAACCTCTTAAATAAAAACAAAAATTCTGAGGTAGCACAAAGCTTTTCCATTTAAAGAAAATCTACAGAAAAAACTAAAAAGTAATTCTTAAATCCAGATACTTATTAAATTATAATCTTACCATTCATTAGCAGCATTAAATTAGACAAAACAGGGATATCTTACAATATAAATTTGTTTAAAAAGTAATTAGCTCTTTGGCTATTGTAAATGAATATGAACTTAAATAATAAGTTTGCTAAACGCCTATTTCGTAGACGACAATGCTTTCACTGAACGCATAGAAAACTCTCTGGCCTTTCATCTTTAAGTTATTTTTATTAATTTTAAAATTCTTTCCAGTATTGTTAGTTATTTTACAGAATATGACTTGAAGTTCACCATCTTCTTCAACGCCTGTACACATGGCTACGTAACGGTATTCTGTTTGTTTTGTGTTGACTTTTGAGTTTGACCAGCAAAAAGTCTCCATTGTTCAATGGTTTTTTTCCAGATGTTGAGAGCTTTGGGTCATCTTTCAGCTCTTTCGTCTTTGTGCAAACTGGCGTATCGAAGAGCTCTAGATGTTCTTGAGGCTCTTCCATACATTTTTTGGATGTTAGTGACGCTAGTGGTTCATCATCGGAATCAGATATTGGCCCATATATATCGTCTACATGAAGACGAGGTTTAGATTCATTTTCTGAGTAGTTTAAGATACCCATTTTAAAATGATTGCAGACATCGAGGTCTCAGAAGCAGCTTAAGCTTTTCATTACTAAGCGATTGGGTAAAAAAACGCTTCATGTAACTTGGTGCACCTTTAGAGTGCCTGAAAAAGTTTTTAGATTGTATGCTGATCCTAATTTTGCTTCTTTGTCTGAGATATCTAAGTCATCAATGGTCAACAGTTTGATGTTCGTGCAACTTTTCTCGAGGGCCTTGGATAAGTCTTCCAACGACGCAATATCGTTGCCACTTGCAACTAGTCTATCTGCAGTCCTCTTACAAGTTGCACACACCCCATCGGGAGCTCCCTTTCCGCGGCCGGCATCGTTATAATTCCACGTGAAACTTTGCAGATCTGGGTAAAACTCGGGTAGCATTGTTGCCAACACTTTGTTGCCAACACTTGAAACATAATTTTATTGCGGTATTGGGTGACCGGCCCGTGGCTTAAGAAATGCAAATTAACAACAGTAGTTGGCAAACTAACAAGTATGGGCTGTAAATGGGCCCAAATCGCTGGAGGTGAGTGGGACAAATTTTTGGATAAAGTGCAGAAACATGCACTTTTTACCTCTTGTGCAACTTCTTTGGTGTAGACTAAAACGGTGTGCATACTTATTTGCTCTCTAGATCACCCGAAATGGAAAGATTGCACTTCTTCAGCATATTTTATTTGGAAATTTTTGCTGAAATCTACATGTATAATTGTATCCTTTTCAGTAAGGTTTTCCTTTTTTGATTTTAAAGCCTTATATTGGTGTACTATATTGGATTCATGTACCAAAAGTTTTTGTAGTTTACATTCCAGATCTAAAATCAAATCGCGTGGATTAACATCTGACGTGCTTTTAACACATTTCATTATTGTGCGTGTTTTCTTAGTTTTCGGGTCGACAACATCTTGACGCACTGATTTCCACTGTTTATATGACAGTGAAACAGAATTATCGAACTGTTTGTATTGAAGACTTTTTTCCTTACATGTATAACAATCCCTTGAAAGACATTTCTCGTTAAATCTGTTGCAACAGATTAAATTTAGAAGGCCCACATGGTTGAACACAGATATTATCTTCGCATTGTATAATGAATTTAAGATTAAATTAATATTACTGTTAGTTTCACATAAGCAAGTATTACGATTGTCGCAGCGTAGCTGGACAACCCAAAATGGTCGAAGCTTACAAAACATTGCATATGAAACTTTAACTTTTGACTGTTCTACGAAAAGTGTGTGCTAGTTGAGTAAAGTATCTAGCATAACTCGCTTCTATTTGCGCTCGCCCTGTCTAGTTATAAAATCTTTTTTTCCGGCACACACCCTACTATTTGAATCTTGCTCCATAACATTGTAATTTTTTTTTCAGAATATCACACTTTTCCTAGAGTTGCGTCTTAAGTCTCTCAATCTTAATTCTCGACTTACATTTTTTAGAGGTTTCATTTCGTTTTCTGTTTTTAAAATATCATATTTTTTACTAGTTTCCCGCTTAAAATTCTCCTGAAAAATTGTCTTTTAATTGTTGCGATAAAACCTCACCAAAAAGCAATTTTTTTCTTTATAATTTCTATTTTATTAGCATTGGGTGAATCTATTATTGCATTGGCTTTGCTGTTTGGCGTATAAGCTGGAGACGATTTTTTTATTCTCTGTAATTGTTTTTTGTAAAGTTGCACTCTAGGCTTAAGTTTACAGATTTCAGCTCTCTGTGATTTAATCAACATGTTTCTTGCCTTCCTCGCAGGAATTGACTTCTGGTGTGCTGCTTGCTCTTCATTCTGGGGTGGTAGTGGAGGGACTTCATTATCCGAATTAGGAGGGGTTTTGGGGGCATTATTTATGCTTGAAGTGCTAAACGATGTCGATGCGTCTTGGCTTTTTCTCACCATAATTTTCTAGCCTTTCGCTGTTCTCAGGGAGTCATTTGGTTCACAGTCTTAATGCTTCCGTTTTCTTTCTTCTTTTGATACTTTTTCTTTTCTTTAACTTTTTGCTGTTCGTATTTGTTGGGATCATTTTTTATTCGTTGGTATCTCAATCTTTCCGCTACACGCTTTTTTTCTAAACGTTCTTGACGACTCATTTTCTTTCTGTCTGTCATATTCTCTAAGAAAGAATTATGTTGTAAAGCTATCCTTTTATATCACTCATTGATGGACGACCGGACGTACTCAATTCAATTCATTTATTCGTGTTAATACAAAAAGTAACAAAGTTATTATTGACGTGTGTAAAAGTTTACACACGTCAATAATAACAAAAAAAAACAATAGTGCTACATACAAAAAAATATAGATAATGAAATAAAATCCAACATATAATAAAATTCGGTAACCAACAAAACGATTACACAGTGCTTAAAACAAAAAACCCTATATGTAACAAACATGTGAATAGACTTAAGAAATGTGTTTATTGAGGATTATAAAAGGTATTTTGTGAACTTAATAATAAATTTTACGTTGTTAGGTAAAAACTGTCACTTCTCACAACAGGAAGAAATTAAACTTCTTACATGACTATTTCTATGTTTATTTTTTTTTTATTATATTATTAAGAATTGTTTTGTCTTTACATAATGAAAACAAACATTATTATCATATGACTATGTCCTAAATACTCGGATTTGATGTATTCGTATCTCCCCTGGACCATAACTATCTCCCCTGGCGTCTTAAGAGGCAGGGTAGAGACTTTTTGGTTAGATATCAGAAATAATTGTAAATGTGTTTTTCATAAGTAACTAACACATGGAGATAAGAATCTATGCACATATTACAATAAATAAATAAATAAAATAATATGAATAGCCCAATAATTATGAAATATTATTTACCAGTGGAGAGACAACATTCACTAATACACAACTGCACCCTTCGAGTAGCGTCGCCGAAATGGCAGAAAAAATGGCTGCGTAGCCGCGTGATCGACGCTTTCTGATATCTTCTCGTCAGATACAATGTGTTCAAGGTCGCAACTTGGCGCGAAAAAATATACAACGAAATTAATGCAAACTAAATGCAAAAAACCAGGGGACGAGACGCGAACTATCGGGGATAAACATGGGAATACATATTTTGGATGAAAAATAAATAAAACCTACTTTTATCTGTTAGAATACAAATATTTATTTATTCTAGTTTCTAAAATTGCCGATTTTGAACTATTTAATTTATTTCGATGTATTTAAAATTACTGATTTACAAACGGAATCAGTTAGGGGACAGGCCAGGGGAGAGAAGTTTTTCATGTTTGAGGTAATATTTTGTCTAAATTAAACACATTTAAGTAATGAATTTAAGTAACCATACAGAAGATACTGAGCTTTGAGAGATAAGGACAATATTTCAATAAATTTTTCAAAAAAGTGCAATTTTTCACCGTGGAAGTCAAAAATACTTCTTAACTTAGAATGACCCACGTAACACTAGATTTTTGTACAAAATTTGAGGTACATTTGAGAACTATTGGTAATAGTTTTTTACGTTTCACTAAACCGCCAGCTTGTTCTGGCATATTGGATTTTTATCAAAATATTACCAAGTCATCCCCATATGACTCTTAAAATTTTGACTAAAAGCAGCGAACTGACAGATTGATAAAACGTATTTTTTGGCACGTAGGGGTGCTAAAACATCAAAATAGGTAGAACCCGAGAAAGTGATTTCTACAAGAATAGAAAAATTATACTTGGCCGCCATTTTGTTCGCCATCTTGAATTAGTACTACAAATTTACTAGTTCATCTCTATACTACAATTAGTTGTAGCACACAACTTGAAATCAGTCCATTATGTGGTTTCTTCAGGATAAAATTTTAAATATTTTATTAAGCCGCTATTTTCTTCGTACTGGGATTCGTACCAACATTTTACCAATTAATTTCTACATAATACTTGATTTTTGTGCCATGTTGGATTTTTTTCAAAATGTTACCAGGTGATCCCCATAAGACCCTTAATTTTTGACCAAAAATTGAAGTGAATCAGGTAAGTAGTTTTTTAGCTATGCCGCGAACAGACCGACCGACAGACAGACAGACGGAATGGAGAAAACATCTTTTTCGGTTTCTAGGGACTCTCTTTTATGAGGGAAGTAAAAATATGGTTATTTTCATCCAAGGTAAAGGAAGGGGTTACCGAAGATGTGGTGACAAACTATATCCTTAAACACACTAAAGCCAAGAGGATATTCATGTTAAACATTGCAAATAGAAAAAAACAAGGATCAACAAAAAGCAGATTTAAGATTAGTCTGAACCCAGAATATAAGAGCTGTATACGATGAACTGTTTTAGCCTAGCGGGATAGGGTTTGATAGTTTAACCATCGCCGCATCTGTCGAAATTTTCAGACAAGGAATGACCACCAGCAGCGAATCAGCTGACATCGAAAATTCAATTAAAAAACCAGGAACTATTTTAATGTGATGCTTTACAGCAGCTCAAACTAATACCTCTTAACAAAAAGTATAAACAACAAGCATCTAGAACTGGAAGTAGTTCTCTCTAGTGGAACCAGACGTGTTCAGGGGGAAGATATAGAAAAATTACATTTTACAGATTAACAGTAACTTTGTAAGAACAGAATATAGAGTAATTAGCCAGAGGTGCTAAGGTTATTTAAAAAATATATCTGAAACAAAAAATTACATCCGTTGGGTTTTATTATTAATGAGAAAAAAAAATAAAAGTAACTAATATTATTGTAACTTGCCAAGGAATTAAATATCTAGGTTTTATTTAAACTCTATCAATTTGACAGTGAACCTTCCTCCAGAAAAACAGAGAGCTATTTTATTGTTTCGAACTAAATATAAATAATATTTCGCAATTTTTTTTTGTTCCACCAGGGGATGCCATACAATTCATTAATTAATCAAATGAAGATGGAACCGAGTGATATTCCTAGAACTGCCTTCTCAACAGGCGCGGGTCATTATGAATTTAAACTCATGCCTTTTGGCCAAAAGAACGCGCCCTTTACATTTCAGGGAGTTATGAATAACATTCTCCGTGAACTACATTAGGAAATCTGTATATCTCGCTGACATAACAATTTTCTCTACGTCGCTTCAAGAACACATTGGTAGACTTAAATCCCATTTCGATAGACTTAGAGAATCTAACTTAAAAGTACAGTGAAATCAGTGAAAATACTCGATAATTGAAAAAAAATTTTTAGGATCCGTTTGGGCTTGTAAATTCTTCAGACCTTACCTTTATGGTAAATAATTTCAAATGTACACTGACTTAAAAGAATATTTAATAAATAAAACAACATATGTTTATTTCTTTTCGAAAGAACTTCGGCCCTATTTTCAACAAACTATGAACAACCATTTCAAAAACTTAAAACTAATAAAGTGTTCAAAATTAATTAATAACGCCGAACAAGATGAAACAGAATTATGAATTAATATCGACATGAAAGCTAAACAAAATATAGGGGAGGGGGTAAACGATGAAACTTCTAATTTTTTAAGATCAAAATATAACCGTATACCTTCCGATCAACCTTTGGTACTAACAGAAACGTCAAGTAAACCTTTCAAAATCATTCATATCGATACGTTTTTTATAGGTAAATAAAAATGTAAATTGTTAAACCATTATAGATAAATTCTCCAAAAATGCTTAAGCCTTACTTTACACTGGTAATTCAGTAATGCGCTGTGAACAATTTTTTTTCCTTTTTTTACTTCATACATAATATAATAATATCAAAATTCACTTTACTACACCCTATCACCATGAATCAAATTACCCAGTAGAAAGACTACATTCCAAATGAATCACATCAATTACTTCGGGAATCACAACCCTAATGCAGAGTTACTAAGCTTATGCCATATGCAGTTATTGCTTATAATAATACAATCCATTCTAGTATATATTTTACCCCATATGAATTTGTCTACAGACTAATACTAGAGATCCAATGGACCTAGTACCCACTCATGCCTATACGAAATATGTTAATAACCACAAGAATTATATGCAAATTTTATACGAAAAAATTGCAAAAGTACTTCAAGGATTAAAACCAAAAACAATAACTAGGGCAAATAAAGATAAAACTTCAAAAAATTTGGTAATGGGTTCACAAATTTACAAAAAATCAGATAATCGAACTGGAAAAATAAAAAAAAATATTTAGGGAAACTTAAAGAACTGAAAAAATCTCGTAGAGTGATTTTTTCCAGATTACGAGGGAAATGAAAAGAGGTCTTTTTAACCCCCTAAGCTCATTTATAGAATGTATAAGGTATATCAAAATGACGTAGAACAAATTGATGCAAAAAGTACAAGAAAACCAAAATAAACTAAAATTTGATGCTGTCAATCAAATTATGCATTTAGAATCGACTATTAATAAATTTAAAATAGTTACATCTTACATCACATATAATGAAATGTTACTAAAATAACGTATTTTACAAATAGAAAACCAATTAATAAAGTTGATCTCAAACAGATAAGTTATCACGAATCTTACTTAATATATACGATAATCATATCAATCAAATAATAAGATTCTATCAATTGATCTATGATATCTTAAATAAAATCGAAATAGGTATCACTACTGCAAAAATTAACGTACTTTATAATTTTATAATAGATCCAAACCAGCTGTTTGTAGAAATAAAGAACCTCTACGATCACCTAAGCTCATAAAAGCTTCCTTTAGAAGCAACGTACAAGAATATACTTAATTTTTAAAAAAATGTGAAAATTGAAAGTTTTTTGAAAAACCTTATATTTATATTTGTACTTCCTATTGTGGAATCGGAGATATATCAATATTTTAGTTTATTTCCTTTACCAATTCCCAGTAGCCAAGCATTTCTCGTTAATATCCTTTATAAATCGTACCTAGCACTAGGCAATATTAAATATGCCCATATGGACCAAAAATGTCTCGAAATCTAGCCACAGAAATATTTGTGAAAGGAAGTTCACACCACGTTTGTCGAACTCAGTCCTGCGCTGTTCAACTCATTTAGCAAACTCAATTGCAGGGGTTTCAGAACAAAAATAATCGATGGCAAATGACTCATAACATAACCAACCCAAGTAAGTCAACTGCCAAGAATCCGAAGATAACCTACCCCCAAGATGTAAAATACAAATAAAGTCAATTACGCTTGAAACATAAAAATCAAGCTAATTAACCTTCACTGGATTTAGTCTATCAACCCTTAACTTAAGCCTAATTGAGAAGCACCAATATCATTCTACAATAGTATAGTAAGGACCTTAACTATATAAACTAAATCACTAAAGAAAGTAAGGCCAAATTGGAGGACCACAAGAAAATCCTGGAAGGAATGGCTTCAACCATCTACGTAAAGAAGACCAGTTTTTGAACAATATTACTTTATGTATTTATTGTAACTATTGTTTTTATATACCGAAAATGTGTCTAAGAGTCTAATAATAAAAAACAATTAAACATAAACTCTAATGACTCAAAAAATGAAGAAAACAGTAGAATTTTCTAAAACATTAATTATCTTTAAAATGTTCCGTAATTTTTGAAAACACATCTTTTGAGAAAGTATTTTCAACTAAGAAGGGAGGCCGTTAGAAATGCTAATTATGCATTTCTTCACAATCTAAGCTTATAATTATTAGACTTTTATAATTTCGTTCTCATGAAATGAAATGCATTTTGTCAAGGGTTTTTTCTGTACGAACATTTATAAAAAAAACAAAGTCTCATTTTTGGTAACTTTATCAGCATTACAATATTGCCTTTTTACGAGGGAAGTATTGTAATCATAAAAAAAGAAGCTTCCCGGATTTTTACATATATTTACGTTTTAGCTAAAAAAGAGCTTACTCGATTGACTTCAAAATTTGGTAAAAAATTCGTCGGTGTGTCTAGTCAGACTACTTTTTCAATTTATTATAAATTATGCCCAAAAATCAAGCGTGACATAGGTAGAAACTGGCAAAATATTGGTACGAATCCAATACGATGGAACAAAATGGCGCCCAATAAAAATGCTTGAAAAGTATGTTTCTAAATTATTATACGGAGAACTAAAATTGGTCAGATTTTACTATTCCTAATAACAGGAAAATTTATAACAAGAGAAGTTCCGGGTAAAGAAAAATTTTCATATTATAATTATAGATGTACAAAAAAATAGCAAAAGAGTTTTCTCATATGCGTGTTCTTTACTAATCTTTTAATAAAAACACACATACTTCAACCGCTATAAAATAAAGTATTATGCGTATTTTATTAAAGTGTAATTATTATAGATTTAGCACAATTAATTTACCTACAGAAAAATTATTTGAAATTGTACCTAGAGAAGCGTCATTACAATATCAGGTCATCCCAAAATTACAATATTACTATGTAAAAACAAAAGCCTCATAAAAAAAATTATTTTTCTGAGGGGATTCGCTCTTCCGGAGAATATAAAAAGTGATTGACTACAAATTTTGGTAAAATAATAGGGGTTATATTATGGGCATGACCTGGTAACATTTTGATATAAATCCAATACGGCGAAACGAAATGGCAGCCTAGTGAAAAGTTAAAAAATTATTACGAAAAACTACTTATTCAGTTTGCCTCATACTTTGTACAAAAATCTAGTATTTCGCAGAAATCAACTAGTAAAATTTTGATATGAATCCAAGATGGCGAAACATAGTGGCGGATTAATAAAATATTTGAAAAATCAGCCTGAAAAAGCTACTTGATATATTGATTTCAAATTTTGTGCAAGAATTAAGTGTAATATGGAGATGAAGTGGAAAAATTCAAGACGCAGAAAAAAATGGCGGTCAAATAAAATGTTCGTAATCCTGAAAAAATCACTCTCCCAGGTTTTATATATCTTCATGCTTTAGCGTCCCTAGATGCGAAAAACATTTTTTCTCAATTCCGTCGAGGTGTCTAGTCAGACTACTTATTCAATTTATTTTAAATTATGCCCAAAAATCAATCAATGATTCAACGACCAATTGAATCATTTCTGCAAACGATAGAATAATTTCGGATATCATTTATAATGCTGAGTGTATGAATAATGTATTTTATTCGGTTTGTAGAATTAGACAGACTGCGAAATTTCCTAAAATAACTTAAACTTAACCGTACATTTTAACCTAAAATATTTTTTTTAATATTATTATTTACTTATTAACTTATAATCAATAACAGTTGTTGACAGAACCATGCAATATGTATCTTAGCTAATGGCTTTCACTATGGCCACTTGTGAAAGACACTGCTGTAAGAGTAAACACAATAATTGATTTACGAAAAATAAAGCAAGGATGTTCGTTGCATACTTTTGTCAACCAATTAAAATAATTAAAATTACATATTATAATTTATGCTAAAAACCTAAAATTTAAAATGTTTGAAAATTCCTTCACGATGTATGGTCTAATTTGACAACGTGCACATCAACAACAGTACCTTTTAACGAGTTTAATTCTAGATATCAATTATGTATTGGCGTATTATTCTTACTCAGACTTAAATTATCATGTTTAGATATTATTTAGATCATTAAATCCAACCATATTTAGTTTAATAAATTCGGATCATCAAAGGTTAATTTTTATTACGTCATAACTCGTCATACTTTGCTCTCCACCATTGACTTTCCATTATAACTTGTTTTAGCGAATTAACCAAAAGAAAGCTACAAACTCTAATATTACTTATTCCCAACATTCTTTAATCTTTTCCTCATACTCTGTTTCTTGTTGATATCTTTTTATATATTTTATATACGTTTCGTATATGTACTGCATGCATTTCATTAATATATTTCCATTTTAAACAATGACTGTTAAAGTCAACCTCAACGATTTTCATTATATGTTTGACAAAATGTAATGTTTAAAATATTTGCTTCCTAGAATTCCAAAAAAGATTTGAAACAAAGCTCATATAAGCAAAACCGTTATTTCGACTACTTGTACCCTAAAGTGCTTATTGCACTATATGCATCATTTTGCATTTTTAATTATCATTTTTTAGGTAACACTCCCTTTCAACCAGCCCAATATAGCTGAGATAATCGCGCTAGCGCCAAAATTACCCTTATTGAATGAGAAAGTGCCCTGACTTCTGCAACTGTATCCTCATACGCTCCATGCTAACTAGTTAATATCTATACGCGTCAAGGACTTCTATACGCTTGCGGGTGATCAAGCCGTTCCAGTATAATTCCTGACAATTTAAGTATGATCTTTACTATTGCACATTCCATTTTATAAACTCATACATTCTTAATCTAACCCACTTTTCACGACTTGCGTCATATACTTCACCTGTCATAAAACTTAATATTCTCTTCTTTTTTCCTTTGATCATTTCTTACCTAACCATTTAAATGTGACCGATTTAGCCTATTTTAGCTTGACTTTTTCATGTTTGGGAGTAATTATTTTAAACAGCCTATCTCCAAAAATGTCCGTACAAATACCTTGGAAAACCATAATTACTAAAACAAAAACAAGATACTTAGCTTATTTTTTCGTCTTTGCTTTTTTCTGAAAAAGTTTGCTTAATTTCTTTGTAACGATCCTTGTGGCGCATGTTTAGTTCAAATCTTTGCATGTTGATTAAATATATATTTTGCTACGTCACCTAAGCACACTATTACACCTTAGTTAATCTTTAAAAAGTTAATTAGTACCATTATAGCTGAACCAAAAGAACACTTTTCGTTATGTTTGTTCATCTGTTATATATCATAACAACATTAGTTAACTCTCTCTAAGTAGTTGCGAATTATTCAAGCAATGCCATTGCCACCAGAACAAAATGGCGCCCAATCAAAATGCTTGCAAAGTATCTTACTGAATTATTATATCCGGAACTAAATTGGGTCAGATTTTACTATTCTTAAAAATAGGAAAATTCATAACGAGGGAAGTTCCGGGTAAAGAAAATTTTTCAATTTTCTTTCAAACCCCTAAGGTTGTTTTTACAAATGATTGCACATTTGACTAAATATGTCATATTATAAATATAGATGTACAAAAAAGTAGCTAAAGAGATGAATTTTTTCTCATATGCCTGTTCGTTACTAATTTGTTGTAATAAGAAACACACAGACTTTGACCGCTACAAAATAAAGTATTCTGAGTATTTTATTAAAATGTAATTATTATAGATTTAGCACAATTTACCTACAGAAAAATTATTTACAATTGTACCTAGAGAAGCGTCATTACAATATCAGGTCATACCAAAATTACAATAATATTACTATGGTAAAAACAAAAGCCTCATAAAAAACTTTATTTTTCTGGTGGGATTCGCTTTTCCGGAGAATATAAAAAGTGATGAGCCTAATGTGAAATAATTCAACAAAGAATTGTTTAAGCATTTAAGTAACTGTTCATATATGTGTGTAGAGTAATTATATTTGTATATGTTTCAACCAAGTGCTAAATAAAACATATTATTATTTTTATTTTATAGGTTTTATATAAACAACGTTTTTATATGATAATCCCTTAAAAGAGCAAGTTAAAATTAAATCTTATAATAAAATCCTTTTTTTACCAAAGTGTTCCTAAGGAGTGATGTTACCAATGTCGTTTTCTAAGAAAAAGCCATCTAGTCGCATTAAACCCCTGCTGAGGCTATATCACTAAACCAGACAGTATACTTATTTCATTTTGCACTTTATCCTTCAATAATAGGACATTGTCCTGCAATTTTGCCTTTACTAACAAAGTATTTTTTTGTGGAATTCCTCCCTATGACATATATAGGCGTAAAAATAATATTTTTTGCCATTCAAAGATGTTCAATTTGGCTGTATGCGATTTTATACTCCCGGACTGGGTATTTTTTAATATTAATACAATTTTTGATTAACGTGATTTCGAATCACCTGTTCCTTGGAACCTCGTACGCCAATTTAGAAAACAATTGCTATATTATCAAATTCATTAGCTGTCAGATTGTGTTATCGTGTCGTATCAAATCATCAAAATGATTGAAATCGAGTACCGAGAAGTTATAAAATATCTTACAAAACTTCCAAAATGATTATTCAAGAAATGTTGGCTGTCTATGGAGAGATTGTCCTTTGAAAACAACTGTTTGTAAGTGTTCAAAACTGTTTAAATTTGGCCGAGAGCCATTGAAAACAACTGACAAAGTGTTGAAAAACAAATGATGTAAGACTGAAGAAGAGACAATTTCAGCATTTCAGAATCCTACACGATTATCTTGGCATGACAAAGGTTAGTGCAGATGGGTCCCGCGAATGTTTTCCCCGTTTCAAATGCGCTGTCGAGTGGAACTGAGTGAACAATTTTTGGTGTTTTGTGGAGATGAAACAGATTTAATTATCAGTCGATTGGTGACTGGAGACGAGACCTGGCTCCATGTACCATTATGATCATAAATCTAAGCAAGAGTCGATGCAGTTGCTCGAGCCCTCCAAAGAAGATTAAGGTGATTCCCGCTGCAGGAAAAGTAATGGCAACAATATTTCGGTATTATCAAGGAATTTTATCGATTTTATCTAGAAAAGGGTCGGAGAGCAACATGAGAGTATTACGTAAGCATATTACATCGCCTCAGAGACGCTGTGAAATGCAAGAATTGACGCAAGGTGTTTTGCTGTTGTACGACAGTGCACCAGTACACAAGTTAAGGCTTGCGAAAGTTACGGTAGCTGATTCTGGCTTGAAAGAAATTAAACACTTACTTTATAGTCCAGACCTGCCCCCCAGTAATTATTTTTTGTTTCTGAACCTCAAAAACATTCTTCAAGGGAGAAAATTTCGGGACAATGATGAGCTTAAAGCAGCTATCGAGAGCCATTTTGCAGAAAAAACAAAATAATATTTCTTCAACGGCTTACAGTTATTATTAAAATGTTGTAATACTTGCATTCAAAAGCAAGAACACTATATTGAAAAATAAATTTTTGTTACTACTCTAGGTTTATATTTCCATGCTTACTCAGGGAATTTAAAAACAGCTCCTCGTAAATTAGGTCAAGCGATGACCTTGACGTTTTTTTTGTGACGATGGGGACTGCATTTACGCGCGACTTCCTTCTGGTTGGGGGGGCAGACAGTTGTCAGGTTTATATACCTGTCAGAGGTCGCTATACCCCCTAAACCCCACCGGGCCCCCACCAGATGGACCGTCATTGGGCAAGCCCAATTCGATCAGATTGATGCCGTCCTTCCGGGATGACCCTCTAAAGGTCCTCGTGAAGGTGATTTGGTCCTCTTTCGGTACGTGTCAGTGTTCCACACGTTACTGGGTGTTATCTAAAAATAAAAAAGATTATTAGTAATGTAGTCATCTTACCTAGATTTGGTGTTTCTGTGATTGTCCTGAGTCCTTCCGTTTGTCCGCTTTTGCCGCTCCCAACGTCCTACTGCCGCTTGGTCTAGTCTGTCGCCACCAGTGTTCTCCTTCCAGTCCGTTTGTTGGTCTTCTTTAGTGTCCTCTTCTTGGCCCTCAGTGTCACTGCTATTCCGTGCGTCGCATCGGGCAGGAACTGAGGCGGGGTTATTTTTTTCCTCAGGTTCAACTGCAGCTCACGCCGGAGCCCGTTGAGGTAGTTGGGTTCCTCTTCTCTTACCTCAGGTTCAGCTGCAGCTCACGGCGGAGCAAGCTGAGTTACCTGGGAGACCTCTTCTTGGAGATCTTTTTGGCTACTTGGTGTTACTCTAAGGGTTTCTGTGAGCAAGATCTAGTTTCTGAGGAGCATGGGCACTCAGAAATTTCGATTTACTTACGTCCATCCTTGAGTATATTAGCGCAGGAGTCCATGTCTTGGTCTCCTGTGTCTTGTCCTATTGTTATGGTTTGGAGCTAGTAGATCGTAGTCTACCAGGTCACGTAAATTATCGTTGTGGTGGTTTTCGGCTGCTCTCAAGTCCCGAGTAGCCTTTTGCAGCATAAAATCTTTGATTGGT
The DNA here is from genome assembly GCA_030620095.1 of Kuschelorhynchus macadamiae. Taxonomy (NCBI): domain Eukaryota; kingdom Metazoa; phylum Arthropoda; class Insecta; order Coleoptera; family Curculionidae; genus Kuschelorhynchus; species Kuschelorhynchus macadamiae. The sequence continues at coordinate 184,474 of JAUTXW010000626.1, forward strand.
GTCCATTGAAGATCTTGCTGCAGGTCCTCATTCCTGATAAACCACGAGGCTTCTGCCGCCATCCTATCAGTTTGTTTTCTGTCCTCTTGAGCTTCAGGTTATCTTTTGAAGCATAGCAAAAAAACTGTGGAGCCATATGTGAGCTGGCTCCTTGCTACTGTTTTGATCAGTAGGAGGTTGGTCCTCAGTCCCATTTTACATTTGCGACAGAGCAATGGATAGAGTTTATTCATTGCCTGTGTGGCTTTTGTCATCGCTGCGTCAATGTGTTTGGTTCATGTCAGCCTTTTGTCCATGGTTATCATTAGGTATTTGGCCTCACTAGACTAATCTAAATCCCTGACTGTATTGTTGACCTCTTCGATATGTTCATCGCCCTCATCTGCGTGTTGGTTTAGCTGGCCTTGTTGGAAAATGGCGTCCACCAAGTCCTCAGTTTTGTCTTCATCAATGTAAATTGGGCCTTTTACACCTTGAAAGGGAGGGATAGGACGTTTGTCTGTTCTTAGAGTACCTTGCATCTGCCAAGCTGTCTCCAGGGATCTAACTTTTTCTTGCCATTTGCTATCCCTGTGTTCCTGTAGGTTATCCCGCAGGAACTGTGAATGTCGGTTTAACAATATCCTGTCTTCTTCCTCTCAGGTCCTGGCGTACAACCTCTACTATGCCTTCGTGGAAGGCATCCAGGATGGCTATCTCAGGACGCCTTACGGTCTCCTTTAGTCTCTGAAGAGCGTGGGTCTCAGGGAATTTGATTGCAGCTTTCAGACGCCTTTGATAGGTCTGCCAATCGGTCGCTCTCTTTATGCGGCGGTTCACTCTGATAGGGTTAACCCTCAGCTGTAGGAGTACTGGGTTGTAATCAGATGTTCCCTGTTCCAGAGTGTTGATATCTGAAGATGATTGAAGGCCTTCCGTATCCTTGAGGAAGGTAGGTAGGTTCTGGGCCTATTATGGAAAGCCTATGGTTTTCGCAGAGTCTGGACAGCTTACGAGCATCTGTGTTAGTGTAGAAGCAATGCCATTCTTCTGATTTGCAATTGAAATGTCCTATGATGTTCTAGGTCATTGTGTGGTGGTTTGTTTTGGGTTTTATTCTCGGCGGTGGTAGGATTGCTAGATTGTTTTGGTAGATTTTTAACTCTGGTGGAATGTTTGTTTTCTGCCTTCGAGGTGGGTGGATTTTTTGAAGATTCCCCATGGTGCAACAGGCGTCTTCCTAGGAGCTGGGTATTTGGGACATCCTTTGTTGTTAGCAGGATGGCACAAGTGGCGTTTTTGGAGCCGTCTTCGCTGGCTGATAGCCTGCTCTTATCTGACCTGTGTTGGCTGGCACTTTTGTCTGGATGTGAACACAATGATTGTGTATGTCCGGTATGGTCTCTTGGTTTGGTTTAGGTGCGATATCAATACCATATGGTCTTGGTAAAGGCAATGTTTGGTTCTTTGATATTGCGTCATACGACTGTCCGGTCGCCATTGTCGTCTATAACCACTGCTGGTATTTTCATGGTTTTGGGAGGGGGGGGGGAGGCGCCTTGGTGTTGGTATCGTCTTCGGCTATTTCCACGGGTGGTTTCGTCGTTTTCATGACCTTTCGACTTTCTTCTGTCGGAGAGGATTTTGATCCTTTCCTCTTAGATTTTTTGGAAGTGACTGTGTTGTTTGAGCAGTTCACTTCCGATTGTCGTCCATTTTCTTGCTTCTGATTTATAAATAGGGCTTCCAGTTTGGCTAGCCTCTCTGCCATGCTGCTATTTTCCTTTTCGACGTTTTTACATTTAACCAGGAGACGGGTGTTTTCCTCCTTCAGGTTTTGTATTTTCTCGGATTTAGTATTCATGCTTATGGCGGAACTACCACTTTTTACAAACACAAAAACTTTATCAGGTTTCATAACTTACTCGGGTCTAGCACAAAAAGCGCGTCGTAGTTGAGAGCACTTTCCTTTATAGGAAAAAATCACTTCACATAGACTGTTAAAGGACTACTGTTTCACACAGAGTTTGACTGTTTGACTACGAAGCGAACTTAAGTGGGATAGTATTACGAGATTAGAGAAACTCATTACAAATTTTGGCAGTTCAAACGTATTTTTGCTAAAAGTGTGAACGTTTGATTATTGTCAGTAATTTTGAACTACAGTTAATGTGACTATCCGTCCCGCACCTTTTGGAGCCGTCTTTTAATTTTGTGAGGTATCCAGCAGTTAAAGCGTCTCGCAACCTATCACTTACTTGCAGCCACACTTTTTGACATCTGCGTGCGTTACCGACCTCCTTCCAGTTCTGCTTTTGAAGCACTGTGACTGTGTAAATTGTGCGCGGGATCCGTGGTGTTAAATATTTTAGCTGTACGGGTACGTGCCTATGTCTTTTTGGGGAAAATACTATACTAAGTTTTTTGCGAATTAGCCATTATATTAAAAAAAATCTAGATTAAATGAAACAACAAATACGAGTTAATTATATATAATTTTTATTAAGTAGTACTTGAACATCACAAAAAGTTGAAGCATCAAACATCATTAAAACTTCTTGAATAAATAACAGCACATGAATTTAATTAAATTCCATTAAGTATTTTCTGTTAATATACTTGGATATGAACTATCTCCTTGATTTTTTGTTATACTCATATTTTTCCGAACTTGGTCTTGATTTAAGAATAGTTGCTTTACTCTAAAGAAATTGAAACATTTCATTGACATTTGTACACACGTCCATCGCTGCCTCTACAGTGAAAACATTAATTTGAGACTTTTTTCAACTCCAGTAATTATTAATTACGGGAAATACACTGGTACCAGAGAGACAGAACACAAACTCATACAACAATAATTGCAAATTAATCAACTTAGAAATATTTGTTCTTCAATCACTTGAACAGTTCAACATGCCGATCTTCATTTCTTTTGTTTTCATTGTTTCACTCAATTATTTTTTCAATACTTAATAGGTTATTTAATATTCCGACCTTATAAAAAGCTGATCTTAATTCAGTACCTCACCCAAATACGCCTTGAAGTCTTCCACGAAGTGAGAATCGTCGTTTCAATTATTTTACCACCTCGTAAGCCTATCCATTAAAAAAGTTACATGTTATTTAAGTTATAGCTCCAGTTGTTCAAATAGGACACAAAATGTGTAGAAAAAAGTAGTTGCACTTGACTACTGCAAATTTCCTTATTACTCTGATCTTGATTATTCAGTTGAGAAAGCCTTTCTCTCACTTTTAGTGGCAAACATAACCAAATTTTACAAAAAATAAATTTTACAAAAAATAAAATGTTATATAGGAGTAAACTGGTATGAATTCAACATGACGACGTAACAAAATGGCGGTGTGTGTCAATGTAAAAGCTACTTATTGAATTTGTTTTAAATTATGCCCAAAAATCAAGTGGAAGATGGAACAAAATGGCGCCCAAGAAAAATGTTTGAAAAAATATTATATATGTGTTACTAAATAACTAAGTACTGAACTAAATTTGGTAACATTTCACTATTCCTAATAAAAGGAAAGATTTATTACGAGGGAATTTCCGGATAAAGGAAATTTACCGACTTTTTATATTTGCAGTTAACAAACTCACAAAATGACGTAAGTCTATAGATTCTGATAGTGTAGATATATTTTTACATCAGTAGCATTTTAAATGCAATTGTTCAAAAGTCAAAGGTCATCCATAGTTATCGCCGGGCCCTCTGTCATCACAGCATGGGGCCCGCCTGACTATGGTCCTGGCTACAGAACCAAACCGATTAAAGATTTGCCATACGAATTTTTAAGTTTAGTGAATAAATTACTTGTCCCTGTTCTTTTCATCCAAATGCAAAATTAGTATTTATGTTATCTGCGGCGACTAAAATAATTTTCACCAGGTAGTTCAGGTAAACATAGTATTTTTCTATATTTTTCTTAACATCAAAGTATCTTATTAGTAAAGGTGTAGCAGTAGTACTTGGGGGACGTCTAGAGCCCTGACTGGTAGGGCTATAAGGCCCTTCAGTCTACCTCAGATCCTCCCTCAACCACCTTCTGCCCCCAGGTTTTCATCCTTAAATCTACCTATCCTTCCTATATAAGGCTGGATATCTTTCCGGCGAGATTTTAACTACATCCCCATACAAGACCATAGTGCCGAAAATATCTCGACGTAGTCTTGCTCTATGGAGTGGAGTGGTGTTTGCTCCTCCTCCTGACACTCCGTGCAGCTAGATTCCTCCCCGAAACCTAAGATAAAGAGGTGCTTCATCAATAGACAATGCCTCTTATTAGTAGTGATAAAATGTTTATGTCACCATTATTTGACGAGGCAATAGTGATACTTTTGCAAATATATTTTCACAATTGCCTCGGTTTTGATTCGAGCATAATTAAATTTTATCCAAATTATTTTTAATTTGGAGATTAACTTAAATATACAATCTAACGTTGTTAGAATATTATTTTACTAATATGCTATTATACAAGGCCTTTAATCTAAGTACAGGTACACAAATGTTAGTTCGCAAATTAGTTAATATGTAGCGTATATATTATGTATTGTATCAGGCTCAGGTTTACTGATTTGCTCATATAGTTTCGTATATTGTTATCATATGTATGTTCATGGATAGGGTTTACAAGAGGACAAATAGACCAAAAAATCGGTAAATTTCCTTTAGCATGAGTGAATTGTGATCCAGTTTAGTTCAGCACATAGTCATTTAGTTTACACATATACTATCTTTTCAAACATTTTTATTGGGCGCCATTTTGTTCCATCATATTGAATTCCTACCAGTATTTTATCAGTTTCTACCTAATTGATTTTTGGGCATACTTTCGATATGTAGTTTTTATACTGATACACACCGCCATTTTGTTACGTCATCTTGAATTCGTACCACATTTAATTTTTTTGCACAATTTGATTTTTTAAAGAATTATTTAGCCGCCATGTTGTTTCGCCATCTTTGATTTGTACAAAAAATTTAACAGTTTATCTCTATATCACACTTAATGCTTGCACAAAATTTGAAATTAACATAATGAGCAGTTTTTTTTCAGGCCGATTTTTTAAATATTTTATTAGGCTGCCATTGTGTTTTGCTATCTTATCATATCAAAATGTTACCTGTTCATTCCTATGTAACACTTGATTTGCAAAATTTGAAGAAATTGGATAATTAGTTTTTTAGTAATAATTTGTTTAACGTTTTACTAGGCCACCATCTTTTTTGAACATTTATCTAGCGACGCTAAAACCTGAAAATAAGTAAATTTTTTAAAAGATTTTTTTCACAAATATTTTATTTGGCCACCATTTTTTCCGTCATCTTGAGTTAGTACTACATTTTTACTAGTTTATCTTTATACCACAATTAGTTATGGCACACAATTTGATATCAGTCCATTAAGTTGTTTTTCAGGTTGAGTTTTAAAATACTTTATTAAGCCGCCATTTTGTTCCGCCATCTGGGATTCGTTACAACATTTTACCAGTTGACTACTCCATAATACTTGTTTTTTTTGTGGAAAATTTGAGATAAATTGGATAAGTAGTTTTTTAGTAATATTTTTTTTACATTTCACTAGGCCGCCATTTTATTTTGCCATATTGGATTTTTATCAAAATGTTATCAGACCATCTCCATATGGTCCTAAATATTATCTACATTTGAAGTCAATCGGGTAAGTAGTTTTTAGCTAGCCGCGAACTCACCGACCAAGAGACCGATAGACAGACCGACAGAATTGAGAAAACATCTAAGGACCATGAAACGTAAAAATTTGAAAAAATCTCGAAGGGTGATTGTTTCTTGATTACAATACTTCCTTTTTACGAGGGAAGTAGAAATTAATTTGTAGAGAAAAATTCTTTCACTTGCAAAAAATGCGACTCTCGTCAAGAAAACGTCTTGTTTATATTCAATATGCTCAAAAAGTAATCTACTTTTTACTTTAGAAAAAATATCATGTGAAAATTTTTTTTAGAACTCCATCCTTAGTAAGAATAAAACATTGCACTCAGTTAAATCTTTGTGTTTTCCTGGTATACTGTGACATTTTATGGCTTTATTTTATTATCACCTTTTTTATCTTAATTCACCTGAATCTATAACATTTACAGTCAAAAATGCCAAATAATCTAACCTCATGGGCGGTACCTAATAACTATATCAGATTTGACGTCCAGTCAGGTACGCTGCGCCATAAGGTTGGATCAACAGGTGGCAGGATCAAAATGGTTATGATACTGGTGGATTTGAATATGTACAGGTTCTAACGAATTACTTATCAGTGGTACGGTACCGCAATTGATTAGAGCAATAGGCTAGAGATCCAGAGGTGTGGGTTCGATCCCCGCTCGAACCTAATAACTTTTACTGTTAATTAAAAAATGTCTTAAAAAAATATTTCACAGTTTAAAAACAAACTGATAAAACCATGCCACCATCTTTTTTGAATATTTATCTAGCGACGCTAAAACCTGAAAATAAGTAAATTTTTTAAAAGATTTTTTCACAAATATTTTATTTGGCCACCATTTTTTCCGTCATCTTGAGTTAGTACTACATTTTTACTAGTTTATCTTTATACCACAATTAGTTATGGCACACAATTTGATATCAGTCCATTAAGTTGTTTTTCAGGTTGAGTTTTAAAATACTTTATTAAGCCGCCATTTTGTTCCGCCATCTGGGATTCGTTACAACATTTTACCAGTTGACTACTCTATAATACTTGTTTTTTTTGTGGAAAATTTGAGATAAATTGGATAAGTAGTTTTTTAGTAATATTTTTTTTACATTTCACTAGGCCGCCATTTTATTTTGCCATATTGGATTTTTATCAAAATGTTATCAGACCATCTCCATATGGTCCTAAATATTATCTACATTTGAAGTCAATCGGGTAAGTAGTTTTTAGCTAGCCGCGAACTCACCGACCAAGAGACCGATAGACAGACCGACAGAATTGAGAAAACATCTAAGGACCATGAAACGTAAAAATTTGAAAAAATCTCGAAGGGTGATTTTTTCTTGATTACAATACTTCCTTTTTACGAGGGAAGTAGAAATTAATTTGTAGAGAAAAATTCTTTCACTTGCAAAAAATGCGACTCTCGTCAAGAAAACGTCTTGTTTATATTCAATATGCTCAAAAAGTAATCTACTTTTTACTTTAGAAAAAATATCATGTGAAAAAATTTTTTAGAACTCCATCCTTAGTAAGAATAAAACATTGCACTCAGTTAAATCTTTCTGTTTTCCTGGTATACTGTGACATTTTATGGCTTTATTTTATTATCACCTTTTTTATCTTAATTCACCTGAATCTATAACATTTACAGTCAAAAATGCCAAATAATCTAACCTCATGGACGGTACCTAATAACTATATCAGATTTGACGTCCAGTCAGGTACGCTGCGCCATAAGGTTGGATCAACAGGTGGCAGGATCAAAATGGTTATGATACTGGTGGATTTGAATATGTACAGGTTCTAACGAATTACTTATCAGTGGTACGGTACCGCAATTGATTAGAGCAATAGGCTAGAGATCCAGAGGTGTGGGTTCGATCCCCGCTCGAACCTAATAACTTTTACTGTTAATTAAAAAATGTCTTAAAAAAATATTTCACAGTTTAAAAACAAACTGATAAAATACTTCAATCCAACAAGACGGGTATCCCATTTAGGACTGAGAAATTTTTACCCGTTCATCCCTGTTTCAAACTTTATTCTTGTACAAAATTTCAACTCGATTGGCTAACTAGTTTTTTGATAATGATATTTTAAATATTGCATCAAGTTGTCATTTTGTCACCAAAATTTTCCCAGTTTCTCTAATTTAGTAATTTTTTACACTGATTTTTTGAACATTTATTAGGACGCCATTTTGTTCCCCGTCTTTGTTTTGAAGCAGAATTTTACTAGTTCATCTCCATATCACATATTTTGATCCTAAATTTCAGGTAAATTGGATAAACAAATTCTGAGTAGTAATTTTTTTACCATTTTATTATGCCGCCATTTTTCTATTCTAGATGGCGGGCGTGGTCGACCTCGCTCCTTAGACTTTGAGTAATTTTCCTCTGGTGTATTTTTTGGCTTAGTGTGTTAAGTGAATGTAATAAGTATTAATCAGCTGCGTAATCAATACTCTTTTTTACCGTTTAACGAGTAGCACGTTAGCAACCCTGCTGTCACCTGTCAAATTTAAGTGGGCTCTTACTGCGAATGATTTAGAAATGATTAAGCCACAATAATATCAAATTTAACAAGTTTCTCGAGGAAATTGCTAGTAAGGCTGTGACGACCAAGTTTCGCTTACCCCTGCTGGAATTGGAAGTTAAACATTTTACTAATAAATGAGTCTGGTGGCCTAATGGCAATGTGTATATATGAAATATAATGATATCGTGCACAGGGATCAAAAGTAAGTGGGTTTGACAATTTTCATTAATGAGCTGGTTCGTTATTTGTATTCATAGTTAGTGTGAGTGGTTTTGTAATATTATTTTATGAATCGATTTACAGATAGAATAGATATGGACATTCCGATATTAAAGTGATTACTTTTAATATTGAATTGGCTTATTGATTAACGTTAGTTATCATTTATGTTGATACTGGATAGAGTTCCTTGGGATATTTATATTTTTACTTCCGTCGTAAAAGGAAAGTATCGTAATCGTGAAAAAATCATCCTCCGAGATTTTTTCAGATCTTTACGTTTCAAGGTCCCTAGATGCCGAAAAACATGTTCTCTTAATTCCGTCTGCCTTTCTGTCTCCTGTTCGCAGCATAGCTAAAATACTACATACGCGAGTGAGCAAAAATTAAGGGCCATACCAAGCCATCCCTGATAACATTTTTTGGTAAAAATCCAATATGGCGGAACAAAATGGCGGCCTCGTAAAATGTTAAAAAAATTTTGACTAAAAAATTATCTCAAATGTTGTACAAAAATCATATATTATGTAAGAATCAACTGGTAAAAAAATTCAACCTGGAAAACTAATTAAAGGACTGATTTCAAATTGTGTACCAAAAATAATTGTGGTATACAGATGAGTTGAGGTACTAATACAAGATGGAGGCTAAATAAAATATTTGTAATCGTGAAAAAATCATCTTCTTAGGTTTTACATATCTTCACGTTTTAGGGTCCCTAGATGTCAAAAAAATATGTTTCATCAATTCCGTCGGTCCGTCTGTCGGTTTGTCTGTCTGTTAATTCACGGCATAGCTTAAAAACTACTTATCAGAGTGATTTCAAATTTTGGTCAATTATTAAGGGTCATATGGCGACGACCTGGTAATATTATGGTAAAAATCCAATATGCCGGAATAAGATGGCGGCCTAGTGATAAGTTAAGAAAATTATTACTGAAAAAACTGATTTTCAAATTTACCTCAAATTTTGCACAACAATCAAGTATTACACAGGAATGAACCGGTAATATTTTGGTATGAATATAAGACAGCAAAACAAAATGACGGCCTTTTAAAAAAATTAGACTGAAAGCACTACTTATTAGATTAATTTCAAATTTTATGCAAGCATTAAGTGCGATATAGAGATAAACTGGTAAAGTTGGGGTACGAATTCAAGATAGCGAAAATTCGATTGACCTTAAATTTTGCAGAAAAATTAAATGTGATATAGGGATAAACTGGTACGAATTCAACATGACGTAACAAAATGACGGTATGTGTTAATACAAAAACTACTTATTCAATTTATTTTAAATCAAGTGTGGCATAGGTAGAAACTGATAAAATATTGGTAGGAATCCAATATGATCTAATAAAATGGCGACGAATACAAATGTTTTGGAAGACATATATGTCTTACTAAATGCCTAAGCACTGAACTAAATTGGGTCACACTTCATTATTCCTAATAATGGGAAACATTCACAACGAGGGAAGTTCCAGGTAAAGGACATTTAGCGATTTTTTTAAGTATTTATTTTAACCAGGGTTCTACTGTTTCACTACAAGCCATATTAAGCCTTCGTTCAAATGTTTATTCTGTTAATGATCGCAGTATCATTAGGATCACAATGCCTCCTCATCGGAGCCTTATGTTTAAAAGATTTTTTACTTATAATACCGTAAAGTGTTACAGTTTGTTATCAACTATATATTTAAACTTTAACACATGATTATTTAAAAATAGATTCAAAAACTACTCCTTGATCTTCAAATTAAGATATTGAATTTGATAATCATGGATCCTTTATTATTTATATTATATTTTTTGTTTTTTTTTGCCTATTTCTCCTATCTTAAATCAGCATGCCGGAGTGGCCCTGTATTAAATTATTAGCAATTATGCTGTTTAATTGAAATTCTTTTAATTAGTTCTGTTTTTCATTGGACCGTGGTTCAGGAGTGTAGCATTTTTCTAAATTGTTCAAATGTTGACGCAAAACAATTTTGACGTGTTTGGTAAACCTTTCCTTTTGTAATATGTAGTTTCGAACTAAAAGATATTTTTATTTATTTATTTTGTTCTACCATATTAGATTTTTACCATGTCGTCCCCAAATAACCTTTAATTTTTGACAAAAATTTGAAATAAATCGGATAAGTATTTTTTGAGCTATGCTGCAAACAGACAGACAGACAGAGAGACCCACGGAATTGATAAAACATGTTTTTAGGCATCTAGAGAAACGTAGAGATGTGAAAAAATCTTAAAGGGTGATTTTTTTTTACGATTTCAATACTTCCCTCTTAAGAGGGAACTAAATATATATAAACATTTATTATTATTTGCCCAGAACCCCTGCTGTGAATCTTTCCTTGTGTTAGGAATTTTAAAGTCTGACTTAATTTATATATTGTATTTTTAAACATTTATATTGGGCGCCGTTTTGTTCCACCATATTGGATTCGTACTAAACAGTTTCTTCCTATGTCATACTTGATTTCTGGGTATAATTTAAAGTAAATTGAATAAATAGTTGATTTTTTTAATACCATCATTTTATTCCGTCACGTGGGATTTGTGGACAGTTTATCCCAATATCACATTTATTTTTTTTGCAAAATCTGAAATCTATTGAATAAAAAGATATTTTTGCATTTATTTTTTAAACATTTTATGTAATCCCATTTTGTTCCACCATCTTCAATTTACCAGTTTACTTCTATATCGGACTTAATGCTTTCAGGAAAGTTGAAGTCAATCTAACAAGTACTTATTTCAGGCTGATTTTTTTAAATATTTTATTAGGTCGCCATTTTGTTTTGTTATCTTGGATTCGTACCAAAATATTACCAGTCCAGTTCTATGTAACACCTAATTTTCTAATTTTGTGCCAAATTTAAAACAAATCCTTAATTTTTGATCAAAATTGGAAATCAATCGGGTAAGTAGTTTTTTATCTATGCCGCGAACTGACAGACAGACAGACATACCGACAGACAGACCGACGGAATTGAGAAAACTAGGGATGCTAAAAAGTGAAGATATGTACAATCTGGGAGGGTGATTTTTTCGCGACTACAAACAAACGTTTTATTTGTCGCCCTTTTTGCTCCACCATCTTGAATTTGTACCAAAATTTTATCAGTTCATTTCTATATCATACTTAATTCTTCCACAAAATTTGAAATTGATCTAATAAATAGTTTTTTCAGGCTGAGTTATAAATATTTTATTAGGCAGCCATTTTGTTCCGCCATATTGGATTTTTACCAAAATGTTACCTGATCACTCCCATATTGCCCTTAATTTTTTCAGCTATGCCGCAAACAGAGTGATAGACAGACAGACCGACGGAATTGAGAAAACATGTTTTTTGACATCTAGAGACCCTGCACCGTGAAGACCTGCAAAAATCTCGGAGGGTGATTTTTTCACGATTACCGTACTTCTCCTTTACGAGGAAAGTAAAAATCTGTATAATTATGTATTATTATTTTTCAGAATTATCAAATCTAGTCTCAACTCTAGATCCCGGACGAGAAATGCACGTTACTATCTATAACGTTAAGACTAGGTTATTATGGTTGGGTTTCGATTTCGTTTGACGATTTTACGAATTTTTTTCGTTCGAAAAAAGGGTGTTTTGGGGCGCTTATATCTCAAAGTGTGTGAGTCCTATTGAAATTTTCCAAGAGACGTTTTTCATAGGAAATATTTAGGAAAACAAAATCCTAAATGCATATCTGACGGAAAAATGGCGAGAAAATAGCTGAGATTTTTCTAAAAGTCATAAAAAAATGATTTTTTTTAATCACTTTTTCTTTTTTATAAAAAAAAGTAAGCATCTGGACAGAAAAATAATTACGGCACCAGAAAGTGCTTAAGAAGATACACAAAATGGACTATTTAGGAAGGGTCCTAGATCATATACAGAGGGTGCGCTAACGAGGTGAAGTTTGCACCAAAAAATGAGTACATTTTTTAACATTATCCTGTATTACAAGGAATCTAATATATCTAAGGCCGTAGGGTATTTTTTTACGAAACAAGATACTTTTAGGTAGACCGTGACCAAATTTCGAGTTTATAATTTCAACGGCTAAATAACTGCAATTTTTTAAAGTTGATAATTCAAATTCTAACTTTAACCTCATTTTGTCGCTTACTGCGAATATTAATCGAACTCATTTCCAGACCCGCGGATGGAGCATTTATTTGGCTACAAAAAAGCTCTAATAATATTTCCCTCTAACTTCTCAGAAAGTGGGTGGAAATTCGATTTAAACACAAAAGTGCACATGTGGGTCAAAAATTGATAGGTACCGATCCATATAAGACGCGAAATGATAGGTGGCCTTGGCCTAGAGATATTTGACATGTCAGTTATGATAGATGTCACGGCTGAGTTTTGGTTTGTTTAAAACAAATATTTCTCTGATATTTTTTATCGTTTCGATTTATGTTTTTGCATTTACGCCTTAGAGCCGTTTCACGATTTATATTTTAAACTTACGAGCTTAAGTGTATGTGTATTTTCATTGTGTTCAGAGAATTCTCTTGTGAGAAGAAAACTGTGTTTTTCAAAGATAATTTGCCTGAGTTATTGAAAATTCGAAGAAAATATAAACGTGGTTCAAGGCATCTGCCCAGGCAGTTTCTGTGAAGTGACCACCATCTCCATATTATAAAGTAAGTGTTTGGTTATTTATTTTTTAAACAAATATCGAAGTTTTGCAATTAGTAATATTCTAGTATCATATTTTACACATATTTTACATATATTTGATAACGTCGTTTTAACAATATGATGTTTATTTATTGTGTTTTGAACCGTTTTTATTTGATTAAGATTCCGGAGAATCGACTTTTGAAATTCTCATTTTCCTTACTATTTAGTTATATTTGAACTATACTATTAAATTTTGTATATCCATTACCCGAAGGAGTAGATTTTCAAGTTTTTTGATCTTTTTATTTTCAATTTTGTATCTACTTTTACCGATTATTTCTGAAAAGTCTTAAAATCGTGCATGTATTACGAGGGGTACACATAATTAATTTTCTTATAATATCTGATCAGATGCTTTAAAGACTGACATATACAGGATGTTACAAATTTGAGGTACGAGCATTGGGATCTCAGAAACGGTAAGCGATACAAGGACTGTTAAATTAGGACAAAGTTGCGTAATTTAATGTCGGATAGTAATTAGTTGACAAAGTTGGAAAATTTTGAGTATTTTCCAGGATATCCGTAAACAAACCAGACATCATCTGTATACCACATTTGAAGAGATATTAAAAAATAAATTTTACATCTTTATAGTAATTTTTCCTTATCTACGAGATGGTGTACCTAGATTTGAAATTTGACGTTTCTTCTCAGAGGTCTCATTATCAACGTAATTTTTTTAAATATGGAATTTTTATTTTGCTTTTTACAATCTCTTGACCTCTCAAAACTATACATCATTATGCACTCATACATTTAAGGTATCTAAAAACGTCGTTTGTGAATTTGGGAAATTCTGGTTTTCCGTCTCTCTCTAACTCATTGTATCTTATAGCAAAAGCTTAAATCTGCTGTTCAAACATTAAGTGTGATACATTGTTAGTTTAGCGAAGTCGAACGCTTTTTAAAAAAACTGTTTTTTTCCTTAACTTTTAAACTGCTTAATTTTTGTAATTACGGTTTTCAAAATTCGATGTAACTTTTAGGAGAGTAATTTATTTTGTAAAAATATTGTGACAGCTCTCAAAAAATTGTTTTTTTTCTGTAACTTCTGAATTATTTAAAATTTTTATATACGGTCTTGACAGTTCCATGTAACTTTTAGGGGCGACATTTATTAGAATATTTTTTTGACATATGACAAAAAAAGTTCTTCCCCGTAATTTCATTTTCAAAACGGTTTTATTGAGGTAATTAACAAAAATTGACATGTCAAACAAAATTATTTTTCTCATAATTTCTGAACTGCTTAAAATTTTTATATACGGATTTCACAGTTTTTTGTAACTTTTATTGTCGTAATTTATTTTAGAGAAATATTTTTGCAGCTGTCTAAAAAAACGTCTAGTATTCCTAACTTTTATTTAGCTAAATTTTTTTTAGATGAGATTTTTGCAGTTAAATTTATAGCATATATATCCGTAACCCGATGTGCCGGACTAGCGGACGTTTGTTAATCAACAATAGCCGTCGAGGTTATGATAATAGTAAAATAGGATCGAATATAAGTGTATAGGACTAGACACCTAAGGTCACGTACACGACTAATACAGGCACCCATAGTCCACTGGGACAACCTGACATATTACTTGTAGTTTATGTGGCACTCAGTTGCTTAGAAGGATTTAGCAAAAGTAATAAAACATCAAGTGTGTGCAATTAGTTGGGCTAATAATACAGTGAAATTCTTTTGTTGATTATTTTTAGATTTAGACCGATACTAAAATAACTGAGGTGTAGTTTATAGTTTATGCATATATAGGGTGTTTATATATTAATATTTTGAAAGAGTGCTCCTAGAACTATTCTAGAAAACTATCATCTTATAAGCTTATGTCTAGCAATTTTTAGGGAATCATAAAGAACTTCAAAGTTTCGAATACTTGAATAAGTGGGAAAGTTTTTTTTTAATAGGATGGAGATGTATTATTAAAACTAAGTATTGTTATGATAATAATAATATAATTTGTATATGTAGCATACATATTACCAAAGACCGATTATACTACAATTGAATCGCCTAGTTTCAAAACCCGACAAATCCACACAGGTCGAATGTTGGGAAATTGGAAAAAACTGTTTAAAGTTGGTATGCAGTGAATAAACTGTCTAATTTTTGCAGGTATGTAAAGGCTGGGTTGTTTGTTAAAAAATTAATTTATTTTAACAAAAAACACACCACTTTAGTCAAAAAAATCAATAATTAAAATAGATTTGTCGCATTTTGAAATTGAAGTAAGGATTTGTCGGGTTTTGAAAACATGATTTTCGTCATCTAGGGACCCTGAAACGTAAAAATCCGAAAAAATCTCGGGGGGTGACTTTTTCATGATTACAATACGAGGGAAGTAATAAAATTATGCACAAGAATTAAGTAGGATATAGTAATGAACCAGGAAGATCTTGGTACGAATTTTTGTAAGGCAGAACAAAATGGCGGCCTAATGAAAATCAATATAAAAAACTACTTTATTGTTGACTTCAAATTTTGAGTAAAATTTTATTGCTAGCATAGAAATGAACTGGTTAGATTTTGGTACGGTTTCAATGTGGCGGAGCAAAATGGCGGCCTATCAAAATCTTTAAAAAAATGTGTAAAAAAAACTGCCTATTTCTTCAGATCTTTACGTTTCAAGGACCCTAGATGCCGAAAAACATGTTTTCTCGACTCTGCGAATCTCTTAGTTGGCCTGTTCGCGGCTTAGCTAAAAAACTACTTACCCGATTAATTGCAACTGTTCTGACCAGTTCGTGCCTACGAAACACTTGATTTTTGTACAAAATTTTTTTAGCATTTCACTAAGCCGTCATTTTGTTCCCCCGTATTGGATTTTTACCGAAATATTGCCAGGTCATCCCCATAAAACCCTTAATATTTGACAACAATATATGAATATATTGACAAAAATATTGAAAAAACATACAGACAGACCGACGGAATTGAGAAAACACATTTTTTTCATATAGGAATACTAAACCGTGAAGCTATGTAAAACCTGATAGGTCCATTTATTCACGATTATACACATTTTATTTGGCCGCCAATCAATTTTTGCAGAAAAATTTGAAATCAATCTATTAAGTAATTTTTTCAGGCTGAATTTTTAAATATTTTATTAAGCCGCCATTTTGTTTCGTCTTGTTGAATTCATACCAAAATTTTACCAGTTGATTCCTTAATTTTAATATTATTATATTATACTGGATTTTTACCAATATGTTACCAGGTCATCCCCATATGAACCTTAATTTTTTATCAAAATTTGAAGTCAATCGGGTAAGTAGATTTTAAGCCATGCCACGAACTGACAGACCGATAAACAGACTTGATAAAATATATTTTTTTGGCATCTAGAAACGCTAAAACGTGAAGATATGTAAAACCTGAGAGGGTGATTTTTTCACGATTATAGACATTTTATTTAGTCGCCATTTTGTTCGGCCATCTTCAATTAGTACCATGATTTCACTAGTTGATCCCTATGCCTCAATTAGTTATAGCACGAAATTTGAAATCAATCTATTAAGCAGGTTTTTCAGGCTGAATTTTTATATATATTTTATTAAGGCGCCAATTTGTTCAAACATCTTGGATTTATACCAAAATATTACCAGTTGATTCCAATGTAATAATTGATGTTTGCGCAAAATTTAAGATAAATTGGGTAAGTAGTTTTTTAATAATAATTTTTCTAACATTTCACTAGGCCGGCATTTTGTTTGGGCTATATTGGATTTTTACCAAAATATTAACAGGTCATCCCGATATGACCATTAATTTTTGACCAAAATTTGAAGTCAATTGGGTAAGTAGTTTTTTAGCTATGCCGTGAACAGACAGACAGGCCGACGGAATTGAGAAAATGTGTTTTTCGGCATCTAGGGACGTTGATACGTGAAGATTTGAAAAAATCTCGGAAGGTGATTTTTTAACGATTAAAATACTTCCGTTTTACAAGGGAAGTAATGAACTCCATAAGAAGTTTTTACATTGACACACACCGCCATTTTGTTACGTCATGTTGAATTCGTACCAGTTTATCCCCATTTTCTCATTTAATTTTTCGATGATTTTTTAAAAATTTTATTTGGTCGCCATTTTGTTTCGCCATCTTTTAAACATTACCAGTTTATCTCTATATCACACTTAATTCTTGAAAAATTGAAATTCGTTTAATAAGTAGTTTTTCAGGCTAATTTTTTTAAATATTTTATTAGGCCACTATTTTATTTTGCTATCTTGAATTCATATCAAGATGATACCAGTTCATTTCTATGTAAGACGTGCAAAATTTGAGGTAAATTGGATAATTAGGCTTTCAGAAATAATTTTTTTACCATTGTTCCCTCATATTGGATTTTTACCAAAATATTACCAGGTCATCTCCATATGAGCCTTCATTTTTGACTAACATTTGAAGTCAATCTGATAAGTAGTTCTTAAGCTATGCCGCAAACTGACAGCCAGACCGACAGACGGACCGACGGAATTGATAAAACATATTTTTTGGCATCTAAGGGAGGCTAAAACGTAAAGGTATGTAAAACCTGATAGGGTGATTTTTTTTCACGAATACAAACATTTTATTTGGTCTTTGACTTTAAATTTTGGTCAAAAATTAGGGGTCATATCGTGATGACCTGGTAACATTTTGGTAAAAATCCAATATGGCAAAACAAAATGGCGGCCTAGTGAAATGTTAAAAAAAATATTACTAAAAAACTACTTATCCAGTTTATCTCAAATTTTGCACAAGAAACAAGAATTATGTAGGAATTCACTGGTAAAATTTTGATACGAATCCAAGATGGCATAACAAAATGGCAGCTTAGTAACATATTTAAAAATTCCGCCTGGAAAGCTACTTAAGGGCCTGATTTCAAATTGTGTGCCATAAATAATTGTGGTATACAGATGAACTAGTAAAACTATGGTACTAATTCAATATGGGGGAACAAAATAAAATATTTGTAATCGTGAAAAAAAAACAGTCCTATATGCCAAAACATATGTTTTTTCAAAATGGTTTTACTTAAGGGCCTCATTTCAAGTTGTGTGCCATAAATAATTGTGGTATCAGATGAACTAGTAAAACTATGGTACCAAAACAAAATAAAATATTTGTAATCGTGAAAAAAAACACCCTTTCAGGTTTTACATTGTCATATGTTTTGTCAATTCAGACGGTCCGGTCGGTTTATCTGTCTGCCAGTTCACGGCATAGTACGCGATTGAATCAAAGTGATGACCTGGTAATATTTTGTTAAAATCCAGTGTGGCAAAACAAAATGGCGGCCTAGTGACATGTTAAAAAAAATATTACTAAAAAACTACTTACTACACAATTTACCTCAAATTTTGTACAAAAAAAGTTATGTAGCCGTGAACTGGTTAACTTTGGTAATCAAATTGCGATTCCACCGACATAAGAACCAATGTAGAAAGCTATATTACCTATTTTTGATATTAATAATACAACTTAAATGCGAGCATAAACACATATTTATATATAGTTAACTAGAATTTCAACAAAAGGCGGAGTTCAGAACAGGCAAAGCAGCGATACACAAATACAACGGTGCAGAAATAACAAGGAATAACAAAAAAATTATACAAAAATGAGATTTTAATTAGAACGTCGACACACCAGCGGATTAAACTAAAATATTATTTATAATAGATTTATTTAACTGACTGTATAAGTTTTGTTTAAAAGCAGATCGAGATAGAAAAGAAAAAAAATAACCAGCTATTGCTACATGTTTTGTTAGTTTCTTGCTCATTTAAAAGTAAATTCTTAATGTATTGATTAAATTTAAAAATAGAAAAATACCTAATGTGATTATGAAGATTGTCGATTCGATTGCTACAAAACTAAACGATTTTTAAAAATTTGTGGGGCGGTATAGTAAAATTATTTACATTTCTAGTAAGATGAGAATGATTATGTATATTAAATAGAGCTCTTAAATATGGGAATATAAGGCTTCCAATGAGAGGTTAGCAAGACCGAGATCGAACCGAGACTAGCTTAGTCTCGGTCTAGAAAAAACAACCTTGGTCTTAATCTCGGTCTCTTTCCCGACGTCGACTCCGAGACCATACATGGTCTAGGTCTCGAGATTCTGAGTTGTTTTTTTCACTTAATAACAGAATTTTATTACTCAAGAATAATAAATAAAATGTCTTTTAATAAGTCACTAGATATGTACTTATTACACTTAGCTGAAATCTGAAATTTATATAACTACCTATTATCAATTGCCAATATTGGGCAATAAGATTATTGTGTATAAACTATTCAAGAAATCAAACACAAGATGCTTATTTAACAAAAGAATATTTTTGACAAAATTAAAGTTTGGCACACGAATCTCAATCTATGAAAAGAATGTGAGTAATTATGGAAACGGTGCAATGATTATTCGCGGTTGGCTACAACTCTGTATATCCATGGAAACGGCCTGCTTTTGACATACCTCCCTCTTTCGTCGATATTTTAGATCTGTGTCACAAGAATAATTACTTATTCTTGTGTCTGTGTGGTGTACTTTAAAGAAATTAGTCTACCCCGTTGAGAGATACAATTGTCGAAGGTGGCCATTCATCTAAAGTATTCTAAAGAATTTGGCACTTCCTGTTGTACCGGAATGACTTTTTTATTTCCTTTTAGATTTTAGGAAAAATGTCAAAACATTTTTATGTAGCATGTCCTATACTTATCATGAGTATTCTTAAGTGATTTTAGAGAAACAAACAAAAAACTTAAAATCGGCATTTTCATATCTAAATGGACGTAGCTTTCAAACAGCTTAAATTATGTGAAACCATTTACAATTTTTACCTTTTTCTTTTCGTTCCTATTTTATCGTTTGATATCAACTTCCGGTTTGACCAGAAGTATTTAGTAATTGGAAACTGATGTCAAATGATACGATTATGAAAAATTAAACCATGCCGGAAAGTGAAAACAGTTAACGCTAAGTTTAACTACACTAAACTTCTAAAATCTCTCAAAACTAAAAAATGCCGATCTGCTGTTTATTGCTTGGAAGTCGCTCAAAATAAGTCAATTATATGTACCTACATAAGAAAATAAAATTTATCGTAGAAACTAAAAATGTAATAACTCAGTTTCACATTCAAAATAAACGAGCGGTATAACCGGAATTTCCTGATTTTCAATTGTTTTTTGATTGGTTCCCGTTGACATAAATTGCAAATAAAATAAAAATTAATTTTTTCCTATTTTGAAAATTCAACAAATAGAAAATATTTTTTAAAACTCAGACCAAGAGTTTCGTTACCTTGGTCTCGATGTCGATTCTACTTTGCAGGTATCGGTCTCGATTTAGATGCCGAGACCGAGACAAGACCCAGACCGAGACCATGGTCTCGCCAACCCCTACAGTTCCAATATAAAGATTTTGAACTTGCCAACACATGATAGTTACTTCCTTCTTTTGGATCTTCTTGGATCGTAATAAAATTATGTAATAACCTTATTGCCAACTAAAATAGTATATATACCTACTTGAATATATTTTTATTAATTGCGTTTGATAATGTAGTTGTACTATGAAACTGCAGTCCACGGTCTAGTGCAAAAAATGTAGTTAAGAAAGAAAATTTCTCATTTTTTTACGTTTGAGTAAACATAATGTGTTATGACTTATTTCCTTTTTTTACTTTTTTTATTATTATTTTACCCCAAGCCGACAAATACGTATATTAAAATCAAAATACGAACATTAATGGGGGTGGATTCATAAGCATACACCTCATACTATGAAACTGCTTTCGTGCATTAAATATAGTTATAAATAATGTCTCGTTTTTTTTTACGTTTGATAAAGTAAAATGTTATGACTTATTTCCTTCTGAAAGGATTGATTTTCTCCCAAATGGACAAATTTGTATATTAGGCAAAGTCGTAGAGAGCCGCTTTAAAAAATGAAATGTAGCGAAATTAGGCCAAATAGTTTGAATCCTTTGTTAGTCTTGGAAATGAAGTAGTAATGAAATTTACCGGTGCAATGTCCTGTGTCCAGAGTATTGTACGGCACTGGCGTCGAGTTTGAGGCGGCGCACACGGCGTCGCGATGCCGAAAACCGGCGTCGAAAACATAAGCGTGTAGTCTAGTCGGGAAACTCGCGAAGGAGTGTTAAGTCGATGCTGCCGGCAAAATACTCGTCTTTATCTTCTAATAATCGGCGTTTAAAAACATAATGAAAACTTTTAGAAATGTTCGAAACGTTCCTAGTGCCTCTCCAATGCCCTCTCCGGGGGAGCCTGGCCATTTTTGACTTAATTTACATCATGAATAAAGGTAATTAAAAAAACCCTTTAGTTGCCGTACTTATTTTTACTTGAAAATCGCCTTTAAAAATACTTTATAACCTCTGTAATATTTGTGACGATTTTAAAAAGTTCTTGAAACTGATCACGTGTTTAGTTTGTTAGTTTCCCCCTCTAAAAGTTTCCTGCATAACCTCAATTCCACCTTTGCTTTGCTGTATCGGAATTATTAAATATTAATTCAATTCAATTTTTAATGCAACCACTTACTTTGTCCCCCTCGGCTGTCAAAGACATACCATGTAATAACACAGTACCGGCATAAAATAACAATAACGCTAGGGATCGTTTGACAAAAGGTTCTTACTTATGGCAGCGTAAGTCTTAACACGTATTGTTTGTATTCAATAAGCTTGTATCTAAGAATCTGCAATAAAGATAAGATTTTCTAATGATCTTTAGGTACAAACAGATTATTGAAGTGTATTACTCATGAGACAATTATTCGAATCGCAAGTTTTAATAAACAAAACTGGTAGGTCAACAGAAGGGTGTAAATCTGAACTCTCCTTGGCCAAATATAAAACATAATTTAGTATTACCAATTCTAACCTTTGACATATTTCCCTCTATGGTAATTAAGAAGTAGGTATATGTCAAGTAGGACATATTATAATGGGCGTGATTTTTGATGAGAGAGAAAATTGAGTCTGTACAAGCGTTTTTAAAAGTCTTGCATTCTTATTCATGATGTTTTTCATGCTTGATTGATTTTTTAGTTTCCCATAAAAGATCTTATGCTTATTTATTTCGTTACATATTTGATGGTTTTTATTAATATTTTATTTAAATATTAATATTAAACTTTCAGAGTCAATATTTTGTACTTAAAATTAGATATATTGAACATCAGTTTCGAAACAACATACCAAAATAAAAGATATTTGAACATATGTTAATGTATAGGATGTCCCATTTTGGGAATTTTGCGGGGTATCTCCGTTATTTTTATAGATAGAAAGTTGCGGTTTTCGCGGCAGTGTGCTACTTTTTAAACTAAAGATGCCCTTAATAAAATTATCATAGACCTTTTAATTTTTAAGATACAGAGCTAGATTGAACTTATCGAAAATATGAAAACTGTTTCTTATATAACTTTTCCCGTAGAACTCAATTCCGCCTTCGGAATTAGTATACAGGGTCAAAAAGTTATCTGACTCTATTTTATTTTTTTAAATGGAACACCCTGTTATTAATAGACTATAGAATTTGTCTTTTTTCAGCTTTTCAAAAATATATAATAGTATGGACTTTTTCTCAGAAACACGTAAATAAATGACAATTTTCTCAAATTAAGTGCACAATTTAATAGTGGCTATGAATAATAATAATAAACAATTGAAAGTCATATTGCTAACGAAGAACTGTTTTTATATGAATTATTTATTCTTAGAGTTTTTTAATAACAGTAAGTTTGTAACAACAGTTTTATAGGATAGAGTAATAGTATAACAAACACAAAAATAACATTATTAAAAAAAAGAAAAAACGAATTTTTAAAGGTGATGTTTTAATTGACGACCATTTTTTCTAATGCAAAATTGGCACATTTTTGTAATTCTTTGAATAGTGTTAAAAAGAACTATTGGTCTCGCGGATTTTGAAAGGCTAAATGAGTTGAAAGTCCTGCTATGCCGTCATATCGTGTTTTATATACTTCATTTTGTATACAGACCCACAAAAAAATCTATCGTTGGTATCTATCCATCGTTGAGGAAAGTTATTATCAATAAATTCTCTTAAGAGTCTAGAGTTGTGACTTGGGGCACAATCTTGCTGCATGTAAACAGCATTATATTGAGCTAATGGAATATTTTCGAGCAGTTCTGGAATAACTTCCTCCAGGATTTCTAGGTATGTACGTGCTGTAAAACCTCCTTCAAAAAGCCTATAAACTATATGTCTGCCCAAAATAAAACATGACACCCTAATTGCAAAGCGTCCTTGTTGTGCCTTTTCAAACATTAAATGCTGATTTTTACTATGTCAGTTCCTGCTATGCCGTCATATCGTGTTTCATATACTTCATTTTGTATACAGTCCCAAAAACAAAATCTATCGTTGGTATCTATCCATCGTTGAGGAAAGTTATTATCAATAAATTCCCTTAAGAGCCTAGAGTTGTGACTTGGGGCACCATCTTGCTGTATGTAAACAGCATTATATTGAGCTAATGGAATATTTTCGAGCAGTTCTGGAATAACTTCCTCCAGGATTTCTAGGTATCTACGTGCTGTAAAGCCGCCTCCTCCTCCTATAAACTATATGTCTGCCCAAAATAAAACATGACACCCTAACTCCAAAGCGTCCTTATTGTGCCTTTTCAAATATTAAATGCTGATTTTTACTATGTCAGTTCCTGCATTCGTCCAGATAACAAGTCTGCCAAATAAATCGTTAGCATCGATTTTTTGCAAATACCACTGGCAAACCGGCTCTCGGCATCACCAGGATGCAAATGTTGCACTATATTAAATTTATATGGATGATACTTATATTTCTTCAAGATCCTCTGACCGTCAGTTTTTGGCACACCAATTTCCTTTTCAATTGTTCTACATGAGGACGAAGGTGTTGCTTTTATATATCCCAAAACATCTATCTCTTTTCTTTCCCTTTTCTCTTTGTTGTGTGTTTTAGGACGAGGGTGAACAAACGATCCGTGCTCATCTAAATTTGCTTTTATAAAACTTACTATCATATAATATTTTTCAATATTTTCATACGCTGCCATTATTCGAAGAAATTGATAAATATGAATTAAATAAAAATATCAAAAGAACGTTTATAAACTGCTTTATAAATAAAAAGTCGATAAGATAGACGAATATTTGACATTTATTTTTGTTGTCATAAGCAATAGCCATAGCTTACTATTAAAATATGCATTTGTGTTCCATTTAAAAAAATAAAGTAGGGTAGTATAACTTTTTGACCTGATCCTGTATACTAATTCTGAAGACGGAATTGAGTCTTATGGGAAAAATTATAAAAGAAACATTTTTTACATTTTCGATAATTTATCTGATAGTTGAGATACGAGCGGTGCCTGAAAATGCAACATTTTCAATTTTAGCTACGTATCTTAAAATCTAAAAGGGCTAATAAACTTTTGTTAAAGGCATCTTTAGTTTTACGAAAACGTAGCACAACTGTCGCAAAAACCTCAACTTTCTATCTATAAAAATAACGGAGATACCCCGCAAAAGTACCCAAAATGGGACACCCTGTACAGGGTTTTTTTATAATTTGCCACCCACTGACAGCCTTTTTTATATCTACAAAAAATGTTTATATGAAAGCTGTAGGATTTTTCCTAAATATTTATATAGTGGTAAATTTAAGAACCAATGACGATCGGAAAATCAAGAAATCACTATCAACTTTATTCTTTTAAACAAAACACCCTGTATTTTTTACATTTTTATATTCTCCTCATTTTTTCAAAAGTATATAATATGTCTATACTCGGAACAGTAGTTTTTGACTTCTTCGGCTTTAAAGTTGCCACATGTAACAAAGTCACGGTGATGCAATTCGAAGATGCTAAAATCGCTTTACCCATGAAAAACCAATAAAATTAAGAACATTATTTTAATACAATATTTTTTATTGAATACAAACTAATAATTAAGAGAAAAACCAATGCAACATAATATTTTATAAATTAATCGATTGCTAACAGTCTTTTTATAAGTTAATCACATGTCATGTGACCCACTCCATTATCCAAGCAATTCTGAAAAACTCTTTCCAGTTTCCTGATAGTATTGGTAATAAAAATGGGATGTTCTGTATTTATAATTGAAATTTCGTGCTCTATTTTTTGCTACAATTCGTCCATGTTGTCGGTTCTATTAAGGTAAACTTTAAACTTTAAACTTTTTTAAATATCCCCACAAAAATGTATCCATTGGTGTAAGGTCCGGACTATCGGCTAGCCAATAAATATTACCATGCTGTTGTGAGGTGGTGCTCCATCTTGGTGCCAAATTATTTGGTTATAGATATTTATGGGAAGCTGCTCCAAATGGTGTTCTATCTCGTTATTTAATACATTTAAATACCGTTCCCCTGTTTAAATACCCTCAATAAAAATTGGTCCAATAATTTGGTCTCTTAACATGCCGCACCACAACGACTTCCGATCTTGCATATTTCGTTCTTCTATTGTATGTCGATTTCTTGTTGCCCAAAAGTGTTTATTCTTTCTATAGAACATTCCGGTTGTAGTAAAACAAGCTTCATCTGACCACAAAATTCTTTCAAACAACATCCTATCTTGTCGCAATCTCCCTAGCCTATCCTCGCAGAACTGGAGGCGTTGATTAAAATGATTGTCAGTGAACAACTGTACCGGTTTAATTTTATAAGGACGGTACTGATGCTTCTTAAGCACCGAAGGTTTTTCCTGTTATTTTAGAGACGTCAGTAATCGATCGGCTTGGAATTTCTAAAAATTAATTTTAATTAAACTTTTAGACTACCTCTGGAAATATTTGTTTACCTTCAAAATGTAATAATATAGTTAATTCCTCGTCCAAGTTTAATTTTGCTTGCCTTCTTTGTCTATGCAGTAATTTAATTTGTGTATGGTTTTTTATTATATATGAAACAGTTTTTCTAGAGGGAATTCGAGCTACATGATATAGCATCCTGTATTGTTGCGTTATTCGCATTTCCGAAATACAATTGAATGATTTTAAGCCTTTCTTCTTCAGTAAAAAAAATTTTATTAATAATTATTTGACGGAAAGTCAATAAAATGTTTATAAAATGTTCTTTACAAATAATTTTGTTTTTTTTTTCATGGGTAAAGCGATTTTAGTATCGTCGAATTGCATCGCGGTGAATTTGTCATATTTGGCAACTTTAAAGCCGAATAAGTCAAAAACTACTGTTCCGAGTTAGACATATTAGCGGAGAATGAGAAGAATCGAAAAATGTCAAAAAATACAGGGTATTCGATTTAAAATAACAAAGTTGGTTTTGATTCTCTGATTTTCCGATCTTCACTTGTTTTTAAATTTACCGCCATGTAAATATTTAGGAAAAATCCTACAACTTTCATATAAACATTTTTTTGTAGCTTTAAAAAAAGGCTCTTAGGGGGTGGCAGTATATAAACCCCGTGCATTCAACATTCAGGTAAAGTATTAGTTAGTGAACTAAGAATTTTAAAACCGATTAAATTTAGAATGTATTAATATTAATGTAAAATAAATAGCAATATACTTTTAACTGTTCAATAGTATTCCTTTCCGGAGTGTATGCTCCTTTTAAAATTTTTAAGTGTAAATCCTAAACGCTAGTAGGAAGTAATTGATAATCATCAATCCAGAATTTTAGTGAGGAATATTTGTTTTGTTTTTATGGATTCTGCTACCTTGGTACGGAGTACAGCAAATTAGTGAGTTTCTAAGAACCTTATTACATACTATTTATGTAGGACATAGAGGCTATGCATCATAGGCAGATTTTTATTTAATAAACAACAAGTAGAAATGTTCAAACATTTCTCAAAAATCAGCCTTATTACCGATCGGGTATGTGTGGTAATAATGGATCGGTAATGTGGTATCAATCTCTGGAGAAAATATAGGCGTTTAGTCGGTGAATACAAAGTTCGCTTAGAATAAACCATTTAGATGCTACAGGGTCGGGCGTGAAATACTGGTCGAGAACATGGTAAAAAGTTCAAATTTTAATTGGTCGTCCTCTATAAACCAAAGCGTAATTTTTTCGATATGGTTTTTCAGCTCTTCGGAGATACTTTTAGGCCCAGTAAACTTTTCTCTCTGAGTTTTTGACAGAAACAGGAAAATATGCGAAAAATGAATGGACAAAATTTGTTTTTAGTTTTTTTGAATTTTGACGGCTTTTCCGTCATTTCCGGTATAGGTACCCTGTTTGATTTTGAATATCCTTTAAATTTGCTATCAAATCCTAGTCTCACCTTCACTATGTAGGTCGGGTTTAGGCTCTACAAAGTGCCTCCAAAGTTATCTCTTTTTTTTTAATTTTTTTTTAAGCGACATACCATGCTCCGATATTGCTGGTTGATGAACTTTAAATTTAGATGGGAAATCTGAAAAAAATGTCGGATCACAAAAAATTAACGCGGGATCTGAATCGTGTTTCAACGGGGCTTCGAAAAATATGCCCATACCGGACGCACCCACGCCACTGCCAGTTTATTATCAGCTCTACGAAAAATTTTTTTTTACTAGGAGGTACACCTATTAATCTTCTACGATCGACACCATAAAAACGTTTTTCCCCATCGTAACATTGCCGATTTCGTCTATGAAAATTGGATATTTTCAGTTTTCCAGTTTTCCAGAAAATATTTCAGAGTTTTTTAATCCTTCTTGATTTGTGTAAAAAAACTTAGCGGCTATATTCGGCTTCAAAGTAAGTGTGTGTTGTGTGGTGGTTAGCTCAATTTTCAAAAAATTGTACCTTTTTAAATTTTTATCCGATTCTGGCGATATTTTGAAGCATCGATGTGATTGTAGAAAAAAAATACCCCAGAACTTCAAGGGGTTTTGCTGATTTATAATAAAATTCAGTGTTGGTTAGTAGCGGATGAATACCACAAAACGGGAAAAAAATTGAATGCTTTACACGCAAGTATCTCTTGAAGTATTTAGCTGCAAACTTGAAACGCATTTTTGTACCTTTTGTCTCCTCGTTAATTTTGTCTTATGGCAATTTTCAACAAAATTAATTTTTAGCGAGCGACAGCAAAAAAAATCAGTTCAGTAAAAAATTTTTGTTTTGTATGTACAGGGTTATTTTTTATAATTCGTCACCCCCATTATTTTTTCAAGATACAAACAAATGGTTCCTACGAAAAGGGAATTTCCTAAAGATTTACATTGCGGCAATTTTAAAAACAAAAAACGATCGGAAAATCACTAAATCACCATCAACTTTGTTATTTTAAATGGGACACCCTGTATTTTTTGAAATTTTTGGGGCGGAAGTCAATAAATGTGTGGTGCGACATCTTGAGAAACCAAATTATTGGTACGATATTTATTGAAGGTATATTAACGGGGGAACGGTATTTGAATCTATTAAATAACGAAATTGAGCATTTTTTGGAGCAGCTTCCTTTAAACACTTATAACCAAATAATTTGGCACGAGGATGGCGCACACCACACAACATTCGAGAGGTCAAAGATTTTTTAAATGCTCGATATAATTTGTGGATTGGCAAATATGGCCATATTCATTGGCCCGCGAACAGTCCCGACCTTACACCTTTGGACAATTTTTTTGTGGGGATACCTATAGGGTAAATCATAATAGAACGGACAGTGTTGACGAGTTGCGACAAAAAATAGTGTATCAAATTAGGGTTTTGAATACAGAATGTCCCACCTTCATTACCCAAGCGATTAGGAAACTGGAAAGAGTGTTTCAAAATTGCTTGGATAATGGAGGGGATCACGTAAATAGGCTGTAAAAATATTAATTCCTAATTCTTCTTTTGTTTTTCTTTGATCGTTTGTTTGTTATCGTTGTATTAGTTTATATATATTTATAATATCACATTAAATATATTTTTTTACAAATTACTGTTTTGTTTTTGTTGGTGACATTCCATTGGTAAAGCAATTTAATTATCTGTGAATTGCGTTCACGTCAAACAAGGCTCCTTTGTTTTTAGTTGACATTTCGTCATTTCATGGGTACCGCGATTTAAGTATTGCTGCATATCTGTGAAATTGTCATATGTGGTAACTTTAAAGTGAAATACGTCAAACACTACTGTTCCGAATATAGACAAATCATATATCTTTGGAAAAGGGAAAATGAGGAAAATCCAAAAATGTAAAAAAATACAAGGTGTCCTATTTAAAATAACAAAGTTGATAGTGATTTAGTGATTTTCCGATCGTCTTTTGTTTTTAAAATTGCCGCCATGTAAATCTTTAGGAAATTCCCTATAACTTTCCTAGGAAACATTTCTTTGTATCTTGAAAAAATAAGCCTCTCAGGGGGTGGCAAATTATAAAAAATTGTATGTATGTATGTATTTATGCTCTTTCAGAATCGTTGTTCGTTTTGTCGAAAACCTGAACCGCTTGGCCACAAGTGTGCGTTCAACGGATAGGGCGTTCAATGGATCCTTGTTTTTGACAACAAACGAGGTTTAAACATTTTAAATTTTCATACGAAGTTCTAGAGAACTCGAAAAAAAAACTTTTTGTTTCCATTAACGGACTAAAAACCAAAAGTATCGTTCGAGAGCCCTAAGGGTGCTTTAAAAACGTATCTAATTTCAAAAGTTTATCGGAATGCGTTTCCGAGGTATAGCGACCGAATTGTAAAAATATATATGAAACTTTGGAATTTCAAACAAGACACCCTGTAGTTTATTTTATTTTTAGATTCTTCGAATCAATCTAAGTTTTCTCCGCCTAGAATATTTTTTAATTTCTTTTACCGTTTCTTAAATAATAATTATTTTGTGTTTTTTTTTTTACCAAAACTATGTGAATTAAAACCTCAATATTTTCGTCTCCAGATGTCAAATCAATGTAAAATTTTAATATTATTTAGTCAACATGTGCTACTTTAATTTTAGCAACTTAGGATCGCCGACTTTTATACAGAGTATCCTAAAAATTAACTACAATTCAGATTTAATAAATTTGGTCAAAAGTGACTTTTTTTAATGGAACATATGGTATATAATTGAAGCGTTGAAGAGAGCGAATAAATTGAATTTTTTTCATATAAGGTATCCATATACCTACAGTGCGATCCATTTAAAAGCGGAACACCCTAATATCTCAGGAATTAACTATCTGGTTAGTTTCAAATTTTGATGATGTGTATGGATTTAAAATATGACAATTTTAACATATTCAACTTTGATATCCCTCATTGGTGTCCGAGCCTAGGGAGGGGAAATGGTGCGATTAAAAAAAAAAGATATTAGCGATTTTTTTAAGGAAATTTTAATTCTCGATTCTTAATCAGCATCATCCCCCTTATACCGAATTTCAACAAAATAAGTCATTAGTTATGGTAAATACGAGCTTTCAAAAATGCATTTTTTTTAATTTCAAAGGCAGAAATCTCTTAAACCAGTGCCTTTATAAAAATCACTATTTTACATTTCCTAATTATCTTGACTATCTTTATCAAATTTGAAAAACAAAATAGTTCTAAGACGTACTAAAAATATATTCGAGTTTTTCAGCTCTGCATTGTGTTCTTTAATTATTTTCATTAAAATTATAAAAATAAAAAAAATGTTGAAAGCATACTAAAATTCAATAAAGATCGTTAAAATAATAAAAAAATGTAAAATAGTGTTTCATGATCAAGACAATCGTTTTCTGCCTTTGAAATGAAAAAAGAAATGCATTTTTTAAAACGTCGTATTTCCCAAGGCTAATGACTTCGTTTGTTGAAATTTGGTATAAGGGGGTTCTTGATGATGCTGAGTAAGAATAGAGAATCAAAATTTCATTAAAAAAAATCCCAATATCTTTTCTTTTAAATCGTACCATTTTGCCCCCTCTAGGCTTGCGCGCCAATGAGCGATGTCAAAGTCGAATGTGTCAAAATAATCATATTTCAAATACATACACATCACCAACATTTGAAACTAACCTGGGTTTTCTGAGATATGAGATATGAGGGTGTTCCGCTTTTAAATGGGTCACAGTGTATTTTGAACTGCTTCCGATTTATAAGCGATTTTATGAATAATTGTTACTATTATTAATATTTGACAAATAGACATTAGAGATGTCGATTTATAAGCGATTTTATAAATAATTAATATTGATATTCGAGAAATAGACAATAAATATCTAAAACGCTAAGTCTTTTATGATATAACCACGCAACGCCAAATTATAACTCTGAAATAAACCAAATATGACTCTGAAAATAACTGATAGTAAATTAAAAATATTGGAATTCTCACCCAATACGTTAGACGTTTAAAGTGCTGTCTATTTATATGTAAACAATCGTTAATACATTGCATCACGAGGTAGTAGCTCTTTGAATTCCCGATGGATCAAATTGTTCAGAAGCGCGCCTTACCCAATTTTCCAGATCTTGTTTAGAATTTACTGATGTTTTATAAACCATTTCTTTAATCTTACCCCACAGAAAAAATTCTAATTGAGTAAGATCTGGAGATCGCGGTGACCATCTCCATGATCCTTCACGTCTTATCTACCTATCTTCAAATATATCATACAGTTCGGCGGAAACTTCATGGGTACAATGGGCAGGAGCTCCATCCAGCTAATACCAATAATTTCTCAAATCGATAAGCGGAAGATTATCGAAAAAGTCATATTCGGTCATTTTTAGAATTTCAGTATATTTTCCAGTTACATTTTCGTCACAAATGTATATCCATCAACAAACAAAATACATTAAAACCAGTGGCGGCTCCTCCATTAGGTCATATGGTCAATGACCCCCAATAAATATTTCCAAACACAAAATAATAAAAAATAGTAAATAATTTATATTTTTTTAATTTCTTCTAAATTTGGAAATTCCTTCTATTATTCTAAACGTGTAAACTCGTTGAATGTTCATGTTGATTCCGCGGCAGTCGATGCCTCGCACAGCGAGCTCCGAAGGTTTCGTTTCGTTGGACCACGAGGCTGGCTGCTCGCGAATGTCCTCGAGGTGATAAACAGAGGCGAGTTTTTCTCGAGAGTTGAAGCATAGGTAATATACGGCTTACGTTAGTAAATTTTAGGTCAACAGCCGCGCCGAGGAAACTTAAACATTTTTGTCAGTTGATGCGTTTAATGTGAATCGTGTGATAGGTTGTGGTTACGATTGCGTATTTTTATAGAATTTATTTTATTTTCAATACTTGTTTGTTGGTTTGTGGTTTAAATTAATTGAAAAAATTAATGTTTTAAGTAATGTAGTGGTTTAGAATGTTAAGACTTCGAAAGCCGCCAGTGAGCGGAACTTTGAGAAACGTCTCGAATTTAAGGACAGATGTCGACCTTTGCCGGAACATGTATGTATAGATGTATGTATGTATGTATGTATGTATGTATGTATGTATATATATATATATATATATACATATATATATATATATATATATATATATATATATATATATATATATATATATATATAAATATATATATATATATATATATATATATATATATATATATACATATATATATATATATATATATATATATATATATATATATATAAATATATATATATATATATATATATATATATATATATATATATATATCCAAGTAGTTTACTTATGGTTGTTTGTGGCTTATGAATTGTTTGTATATTGTGTTTTCTAAGAATCCTGCCAATACGGTCTGTGGTACCTTTTACATATGGTAGGACTACTTGTTGTCTTCCGGGTTCATAATCTTCTCCGTTTGTTCAGGAACCCTGTTTATTAATGGCTTTATCTATGACATGCTTTGTGTAACTGTTTTTCTTTCAAGCACTAGATATTTTATTAAGGTCATCATGTCTCGTTTGTGTATTAGTTAATTGCGCGGATCTAGATATGAGGGTATTGGCCACGGCTTGAATTTGTGCTGGATGGTTGTGTGATCCAGCATTTAAATATCTATCAATATGTGTTGGTTTTCTATAAACGGTGTATTCAATGTGTCTATTGTCCCGTTTTGTAAGCAGAACGTCTAAAAATTGAAGGGTTTTTTTCAAAAACAGCCAATGTCAATATTTCAACATTTTCAGGATATGAAAAAAACCTCGTCAAACCGATATGGTTAACTTTATAACTTTTTTGGACCCCGTCAAGTAAATACACTTGTATTTTATAGATTTGAAGATATATTAGAATGTTACATGAGAAACAGTTTTTTTGTAAATTAGGAAAAAAAATCTGACATTGGCAGTTTTTGACAAATTTAAAATTAAATGTACTAAATTCTTAACACGTTCGCGACGCCGTGTACCACCGGTGGTACACGCCGACTATTCCAGACGGCCGTCGTGGGCCACCGGTGTACTACGGTTGTATTTGGATTAAATACGTTCTAAATTTCAGCGGACACCAATAATACCTATCAAATTAAATGAACAGCTTTATAAATAGGATAATTATATCAGTGTACCACCGGTGGCGCATCCGGCCAAAAATATGGGTTTTACATAACAACAAAAAATTAACGCATAACAGATTATTGTAATATATTTATAACATATATATTTATTGTTATGAAATTTCTTGTTATTCTAACAAGCTAAAATATCTTATAAAAATATCTAATTGTAACTTAGTAGAAAATCAAAATCAAAAACGAATTTTTTTAGGTACATTTAGGTAGGTCAAAATCAAATACAAATTATGATATTTCTTATTATTCTAACAAGCTAAGATTTTCTAACAAACATACGTAATTATAACTTATGTTAAAAAATTAAAAAAACGGTAAGTATAGGTGAAAAACAGATAGGTATATAACTAATATAACTCAAACTAAAACTACTTTTGATGCTTCTTATTGAAACACTCCAAGCACATTGTCGGTTTCTTAGGGCAGTCTTGACAAAACGTAACTACCCTTTTGGTTTTATTTCTAGCTTCGGCAGCATTGCTTTGTGCTTGAAACATTACGTAACACGGTTGGCATCTTTTTCGATTCTTCCGCGCTGTACCCTCATATTTTGACATCTTGTGCAGCGCTAAAGTATTAGTCCTAGGCCTCTTTCGAACAGGTTCTTGAGCCTCATTGACTGGTACATCATCATCGGCTTCTACGGTATCATTATGAACATTGTTTTTGTCTTCGTCCTTCAATAACCCATCTACAATTTTTTCTCGAACTTGAAGTATATCCATTTTTTTCTCATTACTGCCAAATTTGTTATAAATAATCCACGAATTAACGATGCATGTACCCACCACAATTTCAAAAAAGACTTTCTTGTACCATTTGATACTTTTACGAAGAGAACTATAGTACGCTGACATTTGGTCTGATATGTCAACTCCCTTTTTGTTTTTATTGTAATCAATTACAGCTGGAGGTTTTAAAACCTGTTCAATTTTTCGGTTTTTTTTTCAGTGTCTTTTAGGTTGGCAGTATGACTGGGCACAGTACTAATCATTAAAACTGCACGCTTATCAACCCACTTTATCACACGGACTCCATCTTGGTTTTGTTCGCCATAAATTTCTCCCTTTTTCAGTTTTTTGTTGCAAACGGTTTTTGGGTTACCCTTTCTATTAGATCTAATAGTTCCACACAAATAAGTGTTTCGATCCAAAAGAGCTTTACTCAACTGAACACTTGTATAATAATTGTCTACATAGACGGTTCTACCTTCATAGAGAAGTCCTTCAAGGAGGCTCAGGCAAATGTTGAAAGTATGTCCACGATCATTATCTGGTACATCTGGGTCATTTTTTCCTGCATATATTCTAAGATCATATGTGTACCCTTCCGGTGTGCAAATTTTGTACAACTTTACCCCATATTTATGGGTTTTGGCTGGGAGGTATTGCCGAAATACCAATCGGCCTGTCCAGGGTACCATTGACTTATCGATTAAAACACTATCTCCAGGAGAAAGAGTTTCTTTGAACTGGTTACAGATAAGGTATACGACGTTCCTCAATTTGAAAAGTCTGTCGCTAATAGCAAGAGGGTCTTATTTATTTGACAAATGAAAAAAATTTAAAAGGGTGTCAAATCTGTCGCGCCTCATTGTTTTTTTGATGCGGCTATTACCAAACATGTCATTGCTTGACCAATACAGACGCATTTTCGGCAACCGATTCACACCTATTATTACCAAAATACTTAAGAATTTTTTCATTTCGTTACGATTAGTGTCTTTCCATTTACGCAACATTGATCGACGATCTAATATATTGACCGGCAAATCGATTTGTCTCTGTAACTATAATGTCTAGCACTTCATCAGTGAGAAACTGCCTATAAATCTTATATGGATTTGATAAGTCCAAGGCTTGTAACTTTAGACCACTCTGTCCGAAAAATCAAAAAGGCACGGGAATATTTTAACACGCTTCCCATCTATTATCATTATTTACAGGTGCCTCTTCTTCGCCTTCATCCTCATTGACATTATCTGCTTCATCCACTTCCGGCACATTATTCAAACCTTCATTTTCAGTTTCGCTTTCCTGATTTGATTCTTGATCCGTATCGGTGGGTACATATGATTCTGACGAGTCGGCATATGGGTCAGATTGAAGTTCAGAATCTTCTGAAGACGATAGAGCTGACGAATAATAAGCTCCAGTGTGGAATTTGACTTGAGAAGAAGTTGAAGTTGATTGGTTTACTGGTACATTGGGGTCTGCACAAGATGTTGGCGGCGTTGCAGGCGATAGCGGCAGTGATAATTCTGTTTGGTCTGGAAGAAGTACAGGTGAAACTTGTTCTAATTCTGAAGGTATCACATTCTGCAAATCCAAATGCAATTCTGGTGACTCCCTGGTTTCCGAAGGAAGCACTGACAAAATTTTCTTGCCTCGAGAAGTCATCTCCAATAATTATTCTGGAATAAAAGAGGTAGATTAGTTATGAAATAGTAATGTATTAGTAATGAAATAACACAAAAACGCTAATTTCCAATAGTACACGACGGCTGTAATGAAAAAAATATTCATTATAGCCGTCATGGGCCACCGGTGGTACACAACAAATTTGGAAAAAACACGTACTTATACTTTGTTAGGGCTTATATTACACAAATCAAAATGTAATAACACAAAAACAGTAGTTTTCAATGGGTCACCGGTGGTACACGACGTATGTAATGAAAAAAAATTCATTATAGCCGTCATGGGCCACCGGTGGTACACAGATAAATTTGAAAAAAAAAGGAATTAAAAAACACTTATATTTACTTTGTTAGGGCTTATATTACACAAAAACTACATTATAAAAATGAAATACCTATAGCAAAAACGTATATTACGAGTGGACCACCGGTGGTACACGAAGGCTGTAATGAAAAATTTCATTATAGCCGTCGTGGGTCACCGGTGGTACACAGAAGAGAATGAAAAAGAAAACAAAAAAAAAAGTATTCTTACTCTGTTAAAGCTTACATTACACAAAAATTACATTTATAAATGAAATATTACAAAAACGCATTTTCGGCTGTGAGGAATTTTTGCCAAATGTACTGCCATCGCGAACGTGTTAATATACACTTTATTTAAATTTACAAATAAATTCGAAAATCCGGCCAAAGATAAATGTATATATTTATTTAATATTAGTCACACCCGTCACTATTATCATCCTCGTCAATATCGACATTATATGACATTAAATTTTCCATAAAATGCAACACTAGCTGGCTTCTTCAGAAAGGCTGACAGAGATATTAAATTTTTTATTTTGACACTGTTTAGTGCTAGTGGTTTTTCGTACAACGCCTTTATCTCTATGTAGTTTTGCAAAACTTTTTTATTTCGAACAGCACAGTGTGTCCATAATCCGGAATAAGTATTTTTAGTTTTAACGTATTCAGAATCGAAAGATATTTCTATAATGCGTGCTTCCCGCAGGCCTAGCGTTGGTCGGGGAGTTTTAAGAAAATATGGAAAGCATGCGTTTTGAATGTCGAAAAACATGTCTTGAGTCATATTAACTACAGCAAAAGGATAAGGGTTTATTCTTGCTTCCTTTATTAAAGTATCCCAGTATTCGGGAACTTCCGGGCTATTTTTTCTTTTCTTCTTTTCAATAAGAGCGAAATCCTGATCATTGGGAAGAAAAGAATGACCTCGGATTGGGAAAACATGGGTGACTTTCTTAAATAATTTCAACGAATGTACTAACATGTACTGAAAATAAACCATAACATGGTTTTTGTTCTGCCCGGAACAACCATCGCTAAAAATGACTAAATGACTATTCGTCAAATCTTTATTATTTAGGTAGTGTAAAATCATGTGTTCAGTTCTAATGTGTGGTAAAGGTAGATTTTGTTGGAAATCAAAAGATATTGCCATACATTTACCGGCCCTAGCCTCTAATTTGTAATGATTTTTTATTTGTCTGAACTTTTCGGCTTTTCGCAAATGAAGATCTTTTTCTTGAATAAGTTGTTGTTTTGTGTCAATGTCAATGGCAGAATTTATTTTTAATGTTAGCTCATCGCATTTAGCGCAAGTGTCCGTTCTAGGAACACCAAACGAAATATTGAATTCGTTTTTAAAAACTTGATAGTAAACATGGTAGGAGACGTTAACTCTGACTTCGTTCAAAAATAATTTATGCATTTTGCTTACAGTCAGTTCTTCAGGCAAATAAATCTTTCCCGGATTATCTCTCCGTGAATAATGAGATTGCCTTCCTCTAAAAGACTTATATGTAGCCTTATTAAATTTAAAATTTCATTGGGTGTTTTAGATGGTCTATTACCATGTTTTCCACGTGCATCACAAGGAGGTAAACCGGATATAATATGAATTCTTCTAAGCCGACCTCTTGAAATCCCATGCAAGCTCAAAAATGCAGAGTGACATATCGCCTCTTCCTTACCAGCTGTTCTAACTTTGTAGTAAAAAGCCACAGAATGATCAAATGAAGGTCCATCTCCGTCATTTTCGTCGTTACGCACCTGTCTTGGTCTCCTTTGCTTTACGTTTTTAAATGAAATGAGACCCCCAGATAACTATCTTGTTCATCTTTGGAAAAGAGTGAGTTAAAGTTGTCTAGGATGATTTGGCGTTCTCTAAAACCAATCTTCTCAAAGCACTTATAGCGTTTACATCTGAAACAAAAACACCACAGTTCCAGAACAGCAAATATATTTTTTTAGAACAAAAAAAAAATAGACAAAGTGATTTTGCTTTGGCTTTTTTTTTAAATTAGGAAATGCTTTGACAGTTTATCGTAGCGTTAACAGCTATTGACGTTACTCGTTCTGTACGGTTCAACATTTTTTTGAACTTGACTTTTAAAAATATCAAAATGGAAAGAGTGTAATTTTGCATGTCTCTATACGGGATTAAATAAAATTAGCCTGTAAAAATAAATTCGACGCAATATTCACTTTTACCCTAGTTGGTTAAAAAGTCCCTAGAACTAGGAAAAAACCCCTTTTCTGGTATCTCTGAGAGTAACAACCAGAATCAACAAATTTACATGTAAACTAAAGTTACTTTAAAGTAGTATCCCGCACGCGAATACTCACCTGTTTGAACTAACCAGCTACCCTTTAGCTTTTACTATAAAATCTATTTGTGATAATAAATAATGAAACTGAATATAATCAGAAATATATCGTCGTCATGTAACGTTCGCGTTGGTTTTATTGTCCCTCCTAGATATTGCAACCAAACCAACAAATTTACATGTAAACAAAGTTACTATGATATGAGCAAAATTTTATTATAAAAACTTACCCACAGTTCGTCCTTGTACACCTAGCAGGCACAGGAATACCCTTATAGTTTGTATGAGCCGCTCCAGCTACTTTCAACTTCTTTATAACCTCACATTTTCTCGTTTTTCTTTTTCTTTTTGCAGGCCATTCAACAGTAGAATCAGGATCTCTCTGAGTATTCGACGACATTCTGTCACGTAGTGGTATCTTTATTTTTAATCCTTAATGACTTTTTAGGCCAAAAAATCGACACAGGAATCGTAAACAACACAAAATGTAAAACAAACACACATGCCGCGACGTATTCGTACTCGTTTGGACATTGGTTGTTTTTGCAAAACTAGGCGATATTTAAATCGTATTATTTAGCTGACTATGGCAGTTCTTGCTGCAATACTTTACCAGGATATGACCACGTGATTTTTACAAGGAATGGTGCGAACAGCACCAAATTAAAAAAAAATGACATTGGTAGTTTTTGCAAAAAACCCTTCAATTGGAAATTTTGTTTTCCTCTAACTCTAGCGTAAACTGTATTTTAGGATGTATTAAATTTACGTGAGTTAGAAAGTTGTCAAGTTCTGCATTAACGTGTTGCCATATGATAAATATGTCATCCACGTAACGGAGCAAAATTTTGAGCTTTAGATTTGCTTTCTCAAGAGTTTCTGTCTGATGGAGGTATATCATAAATAGATTGGCCACCACTGGTGATAGAGAGGATCCGTCTATTTGTTTGTACATTTGCCCGTTAAATAAGAAATAAGTATTTTTAAGACAATGCTTTAACAGTTGTTATATGGGCCGAAAAATCCTCGTTCATAGCAATCTTGTCCAGTGCTGCGTCGATGGGAACGCTAGGATACAACGATTTAACATCTAGGCTTGCTATGATGTCGTCCTTTTCAAAATTACGTCTCGTATAATTAGGGTAAAATGTTCTGAATTTTGTACATATATATATATATATATATATATATATATATATATATATATATATATACGTATATATATATATACGTATATATATATATATATATATATATATATATATATATATATACGTATATCTATATATATATATATATATATACGTATATCTATATATATATATATATATATATATATATATATATATATATATATATATG
The DNA here is from genome assembly GCA_030620095.1 of Kuschelorhynchus macadamiae. Lineage (NCBI taxonomy): Eukaryota > Metazoa > Arthropoda > Insecta > Coleoptera > Curculionidae > Kuschelorhynchus > Kuschelorhynchus macadamiae. The sequence goes on from JAUTXW010000626.1 coordinate 224,553, forward strand.
TATATCCTGGATCCTCCCGCGTACGAATTAATAAAATTTCGCAACGATCTACTCGTTTTGCAGGATCATCTGGTTGTAAAGCCTGTAATGTAATTAGTTTGTGGCCATGCATAATATTACGTATATGTAAAATTCTCCATATTGATGTTCGAGTTATTCCTAAATCATTTTTGGCCCTTGTTACTGAAGCATGAAGATAGGCATGACAATACGCCAAAACGTAAATTTAATTTTCTTCATATTCAGTAATAGGGTGAAATTGAATTCTGAAAGCCTGCACAGTTTCGAAAATCTGAGAAATTTCCTTGGGTCATTAGCGGCAAATTCTGAAAAAGAGCGGTTCGCAGGTTCTTGCAACAATTCTTTGACACTCGCCGTGAATAGAAAATAAATGTAAAATATCTGCATTTGAAAAACTATTATTCTGCATTTTTGCTAACTTAATCTGACATAAACTAAAAAATGAGACATCGTTACGTATTGCAGTTGTTACTTCATAGCACACTTGGCGTTTTAGATCTTTCGTGTCTTGTCGAATATTAACAGTAATTATTGATAAAATCGCTTTTAAATCGAAAGCGATTCCAAATATATATAGGAATACCTTATATGAAAAAAATCAATTTGTTCACTTTAATTAACACTTCAGTAACATACAGGGTGTTCCACTTAAAAAAGGTCACTTTTGATCAAATTTATAAAATCTGAATTGAAGTTAATTTTTAGGACACTCTGTATAAAAGTCGGCGATCGCATGTTGCTAAAATAAAAAGCACCATAAGTTGGCTAAATAATATTAAAATTTTACATTTATTTGACATCTTGAGACGAAAGTTTTAATTCACATAGTTTTGGTAAAAAAAAAACACGAAATAATTAATTAGAAGAATAAGAAACGGTAAGAGACATGAAAAAATATCCTATACGAAAAAAAACTTTTTTTTTGTAGAATCTAAAAGTAAAATAAACTACAGGGTGTCCAAAATTTTAAAGTTGATGTCATTTGCCAGTAGATCTGGCAACACTGCAAACACGAAAATATTTTTAAAAGATAGAGCGTAGTCTCCTATGGCCCTAGCCAAAATTTTAAATTTATTTTTCTTTTTGTTCTTCAGATCTTTCTAGCGTACCATCGAGTATAGAATACTCTGTATAGACTGTCTTTTCAATCATTTAAATTAGGCACTATTTTGTTTCATCATATTGGATTCCTACCAATATGTTACTAGTTTCTATCTATGCCACACTTAATTTTTTGGCATAATTTAAATTTAAAATAAGAAGATTTTTTTTACGTTAATTTTTAAAACATTTTATGTGTCCGCCGTTACACTTAATGCTTGCATACAATTTGAAAATAATCTAATAAGTAGTTTTTTCAGCCTGATTTTTTAAAATATATTATTAGGCCACTTTTTGTTTTGTTATCTTGGATTCATACCAAAATGTTACTAGTTCATTCCTTGAGGTAAATTGGATAAGTAATAATTTTTTTAACTTTTCACTAGGCCGCTATCTTAGATTTTTACCTACATATTACTAGATTATCCCTCCTACAGGATGTTTGACCAAAATTTGAAGTCAATCGTGTAAGTAGTTTTTAATAATAGACCCTGTCTATACATATTTTTGACATCTATGGCCGCTAAAACATGAAGATATGTAAAACCTGAGAGGGTGATTTTTTTGACGATTACAAACATTACAAATGATTTTTTTCACGATTATGAAAATTTTATTTGGCCGCCATCTTGAATTTGTAGCATGAGTTTACCAATTCAATTGAATCATTTTAATTCCGTGGCAACGTCGCACTAGAATTTAAAAAACGAGATGAGTCAGACAATCATATAATAGAGGGTGTTTTATTTTAAAACAATACATATTTTACCATAATTTTTTTTGGACTCACTCTGCACATATACAACTTTGCTATAGAAATTTTTTCTATATCCCTTACGGTTTAGGCACTATCTTAGCCGTACACTTTGTTGATGTACCCTGTATATTTAAAATACTAAGCCAGATTTTTCAGCAAGTTCGAGAGAGAGTTGTGCTGCACCAATTTACATGATTTTTTTTTAAATGGACGTCTGGTTAACGAGACTTTTCAACACTATTTTTTGTATTGTTTTATTGCGTATTTTTTTCTGTAAAACCGATATGTGTTTCTTTAATAATATATCTGGACGATGTGACGAATGCGCCCCATATTCTTAAAATTCCACGAAAATTCATCGCGCCATCTAACGGGAAAGGCAGAACAAGATCTGTCGAACCAGCTAGTTAAATATTAATACAACGCAAATTTTAGTGCAATCACTTACTATGTCCCCTCGGCTGTCAAAAACATACCATGCCATGACACAGTATCGACATAAAATAACAATGCAATAGAGCGTTTAACAGAAATAATATAACAACCTAGGTCTTAACACATATTGTTTGTATTCAATAAGGTTGTTTCTATAAATCTGCAATAAGGATGAGATTTCCTAAAGATATTTTGTTAAAAACAGAATATTGAAGTGCATTACTCACCAGACAGTTATTCGATCCCCAAGTTTTAACGAACAAAACTGATAGGTCAACAGAAGGGTATAAATCCGAACTTTCCTTAGCCATTTATAAAACATAATTTAATATTACTAATTCTAACCTTTGACATATTCCCTTTTATGATAATGAAGAACTAGATAGATGTCAATTCGGATGTATAAGCGACGTAATTTCAGATTAGAGGGAAAATTGAGTCCGCGTAAGCGTTTTCAAAGTCTTGATTTATTATGCATGACGTTTTTCATACATTGATTGATTTTTAAGGTTTTTATTAAAGATCTTGAGCTTAGCTTATAATCAGGTTTTTCTATTATTTAATTAATTAACAAACTGTTAACTGTATCCTAAAAATGAAAGTTATTAAACATGAGTTTCGAAGCATTACCGGGTGGTTATATTTTGCGCCTGCCCTACAGCTATTATTTTTAGATATAGAAAGAAAATATTAAGAAAAATTAGAACCGACTTCAAAAGAAAAACATAATATTTTATTTATTCCTTAAATATAGACATTTTGAAGTCGACGCCCAAAGCAGCCTCACCCAGCCATTACAAAATATAGTTGATGTGTTTTATATTACATATAATTCAAATATGCCGGGTGACAATGGAACTACTACCCAGGGCGCCATTTGAAAACGGCTAGAGATGAAAATATGGAACTTGGTGTGTTGATAGGGTTGAATATTGTGAAAATTTGTAACATAAAAATCTCCGGTTTCTCCCAAAAATGACCGCGACTTCGTTATTTTAAATGGAACACCCTGTATATTTTACGTTTTTGAACTCTTTAACGATTCTAAACAACTTTTGTATAACATAACCTATGTCTAAAATGTATAGTTTTCCAAATAAAGCCACTTAAAAATGTGCCATAATTCCCACTTAATTGTATTTTATGGAAAAACGGAGTAGGCCAGGATAAAAACAAACACGGTTGTTGACTCTTTATTCAAGCCTTCATCCAACAAAATCTCAACAAAGAAAAGGTTCCGAGTTTAAAAAAAAATGTGTTTTTCGCAAATCGATTTTTCAAATTTTGATCACACCCTGTACCATAACGGGTCAACTGACTGTTTTTCGAATATTAAAATCGTAAAAATAGGGTACCTAATTTTCAATTTTGCAGTTGTTCATGAAAGTTAAATTAATGATAACTTAACCTAGTGTAATGACTACCTATAAACAAAGTTTTGCTTAAATTAAAATAATCTATTAGCCTTGAGAGAGGTACCTATGGTTTTTAAAAAAAATTGAATTTTGACAAGTAACTTTTATATCACTTGTGGGCTTAGCAGATTGTTGCACTTTTTGTAAATTCTCGTGCTTTATTTCGTGTCTCTATTCGTGTAGACTAAAAATTCTTTGTAATCTCTTTAAAATAGCAAGTTTTACAAGGGCGGAACAAATAGATACGCTTCTCGTTCACGGAGAGTGCTTGCAAAATAAAAGGCAGGCTCAAACACTCTACGCAGAGCGATACCCTGGCAGAAACCAACCTTACTATGCCTATTTTCCGCGGCTAGTATAACATTTCAAAACAGTTCCCTAAAATTAAAATGAAGGGAAGTTCATTATTAGTGAAAAAGCTGAAATAAACGTTCTGGCAGTTGGAGGTAACAGAGAAAGTGTAAGAAACATTTTGAATAAACATAAGTACAAGCCCTAGGGTGTTAATGACTTTGCTCGGCGAGTTGAATATTGCCGATGGTTTATGGAAAATTCTAAACATAATAATAACTTTAATAGATTAATTTTATTTTCGGATGAGTCTCGCTTCACGAATCTGGGAATGTTCAACAAGAACATCGTAAGATATTTTAGGAACGAGAATTGTGGGCCCAATATTTTTTAATAAGCCCCTTACAGCACAAACTTATTGGAACTTTCTAGAAACAACAGTTACCGATTTTTTGAACAATTTATCTCTTGCAGAAATTCCCAACATCTACTTTCAACAAGATGGTGCACCGGCCCATAATGCTCGAATTTGTGAAAATTATTTAAATGACAGTTTTGGGGACCAATGGGTAGGAACGAATAAACCTGTAAGGTGGCCAGCACGTTCGCCTGATTTGACACCTCTAGATTTTTTCTTCTGGGGTCATATCAAAGAAAAACTCTATTTAACTCAACCAGAAAATTTGGACATTTTAAGAAATCGAATTATTAGTGCTATTAATGATATTAATATAACTCAATAAGAAAATGTATTACGGAAAATTGTTGAAAAGTATGAGAACTGTATTGAACAAGAAGGTCGTGTTTTTGAAAATTTTAGTTATGATTAAGTTCGTTCTTTTTTCTATTTCTTTTATTATTAGTTAATATTAATCATCTCTAGGTATAACAAAGTTCATTTGTTTTCACCTTATCATATTCGTTTCTTTTTTAAAATTTAAATGAATTAAAAGAGGATTCCTTTGAATATTAGATTATTTTGAATCCATGCCGAACTTTGCCGGTGGTATAATTAAATAAGTGATAGTAATATTGATTTTCCCTTTAGATGAGCATTAACAGCATGAAAATAGTGTATCGAATTTTCAAGTTTGCAGCGGTCTATGGAAGTTGAATTTGTGATATGTGGATAAAGGATAAAAAAGTAGGATTGGATAGTGAAGGTTTTGTTCCAGTCAGTTGACCCGTTATGATACAGGGTCTGATCAAAACTTGAAAATCGATTTGCGAAAAACACATTTTTTTAAAACTCGGAACATTTTCTTTTTTGACATTTTGTTGGATGAAGGTTTGAATAAAGAGTAATTAACCGTGATTGTTTTTATCCTGGCCTACTCCGTTTTTCCATAAAATACAACGAAGTGGGAATTATGGCACATTTTTGAGTGGCTTTATTTGGAAAACCATAGATTTTAGACATAGATTATGTTATACAAAAGTTGTTTAGAATTGTTAAGAGAGTTCAAAAAATATAAAATATACACGGTGTTCCATTTAAAATAACGAAGTCACGGTCATTTTCGGGGAAACCGGAAACGATATTCAATTGTTTTTATGTCACAAATGTTCACAATATTCGACCCTATCAACACACCAAATTCCATATTTTTATCTCTACCCGTTGTGAAATGGCGCCTTAGGTAGTAATTTCATACCTTGTTTTGCTAACCTAATATCTTTTAAAATGGATGCCCGAATCACTTGCTCTTAGGGGCCCTTTGTGAAACAGCGCAAGCGCAAACTGCTATTTCCATCCAATCGCTGAGGCCAAAATCCAATGGCAATATTGACTTCCTATGGGACATTTATAAATGTCTAAACATATTAATACCGAAAACGCATTTTGAGTCATGCGCAGAAATATTTTGGGTTGCAGCTAGGTTAGAGCATAAAGATTTTATTGACGGCCGTGGTATAGACGATACACCTAGATAAACTATATGTAAAGTATAAAGAACTCCAACCCCAGCAACCAAGTTTATTCAGTAGTTCGACTTAAAGTGACGTGACCCTCTCTGAATAACATTAAAATCTGTATTAGGTTAGTAAGTTAAAGATTCGTAGTGAGTATGGGTAATACTTGTTTGTAATTTTTTTTTATATATATTATTATATATTAGTCATTATTTGGACGCCGACTTCAAAATGCCTATATTCAAAGAATAAAGAAAATTTTATTTTTTACTTTTTGAAGTTATTTCTATTTTTTTTTAAATATTTTATTTCTCACTTTTTAGTGGTTATTTACAAGTTACATTTTTG
>JAUTXW010000627.1:0-23935 GCA_030620095.1 Kuschelorhynchus macadamiae
CATTTTTTTTTTTTTTTTTTTTTTTTTTTTTTTTTTTTTTTTTTTTTTTTTTTTTTTTTTTTTTTTTAAAAAAAAAAAATAATTTGGGAAAACCGAAACAGAATTTTCTTTTAATCGGGATTTTTTTAAATGTACTAAAATAATTTTACCTGTTCTCGGATCCTGCTCTGAAATATCCCAAATTATACTACCTTTAGAAAAATGTAGCTCACACACTTTACTTTTTTTAATGAGCCCTAAATCATTCCGCAGAATTGCTCGTAGCCATTTTTTTGCAAATCACTGTTTTTCGGGAAACTAAACACGTGAAATTTTTGGTCCGGTTTGGTTAATTACTCCGGCAGTTAGGCGCACAACACTTAAACGGCATGTTTACGTGAATTTAAATGTACAAAAACTAATAAATATAATTAAATTTTCACCAAAAATGGAGACAAAACTATCTATCACTCTAATTCACGAACAACAACATCATGTTTCACACTGTTTTGTTTTCGGTTAGCAAGTGCCGGTTGTCGGTCAGTACGTCTAATGCACAGTTATGACGTACGACATAAGAAAAATTGCATTGGTCTATGCTTTAATGCATTTCTTACGGAGGCGACTGTCGGCCTAGATGTCGTGACGCATAGCCTATTTTAGTTTCAGCTGGTAAGCCTCGTTGTTTAGTAGGTATTGTGCTGACTCGGGACAGATCCACCTAACGGTATCAAATTTCGAATATAAGAGGAGGAGGTTTCGCTAAAAAGAAACTAGAAAAGTCTAGCTTGTTGTTTTAATACAGATATACTTTTTTCGCAATACATAAAAAAGACCTAACCATAAGTTTTAATGTTTTGACATATCTTAAAAAAATCTTCATTTATTAAATTAACGAAATGTACTATATTTTCAAAATTAACTAATTTTTGTTTTTGAGTTTCAACGTAATTTGTTATGCTACATTTTTATTACTTTTGCATTAAATATTGTTAATTTTAAAAATAATTATTTTTAATTAACCTCATTAAACAATCTATTTAAAATAAAATATAATTTTGTATTATTTCTATTTTCTACCTGGCATATTATATTTGGTTGACGTATTTTCGTTTTAAAAATTGCTTGTCTAAACAATATTTTGCTACCTCTGAAGTTAGAATTCCTACCACGGCCCTATCTGAAGGGCTTAGTTTTTATAAGGTTCTTCGATAAAATAGCACTTAATTTATACTTTGCAAACGAAAAAAAACTAGCTTTAAACCCAATCTATAAAAAATATTTATAGACATACAAACAATACAATCCAAAATAAAAACGAGACCCGGAGAAAATGACGGCAGGAGTGCTTATAACATTTTTTATAAAGTTTTTGTTTATTTTTAATGCGTCATGTTCTTTAACTAAATATTATTATGCGTGTAGTTCGTATTCTTATACTGGCAGTAGATAAAAAATACAATATTCTCCACTCATTATTAACTTTCTAAATAACCGTCAATTTATCTTTCTCAAGTTACTAATTATGTTGAGATAATTAACTATTTCCGGCAGTAGCGACTACTTAAAATTGCGAACGCAATTGTCATTCGGAGGAATTTGGCTCATATTGGAATTCCATAAACAATTTGGAGCACCTTTAATAAAGGAGAATTTATCGATTTGTGTATCATCGTAATTTCCAATCACCTACTCCGTTTCCAGCATATGAATTAATAAATTTAAGCTGTAGGAAGCTTACAGGATTTTGTCGAATTAAACGGTAATGTGTAGAAAGTATTTTAACTTTCGTTTTTTATACTTGATATTTACCTATTTCAATCTAAACTGCTTAAATTTTGAAATGCATCATAGAAGTATGGAAAACAGGTTTTTGTCACCTTTTTTGAATAATTTAACTCTGTTATTAAGGGTGTCAAAGTTGGTATTGTAGGTCAGATGTCTTGTCTCGTTTTTGTGTTTTAGGTCTTCATTTTGCCACGAGGCTTCACTGGACAGGACAGACACCTGGCATTACGCTAAGAGCTGTAAAGCTATCGATAGCAGTCAAAACCTCTTTCGCCACCAAAGATTCACGGCAGATCTTCTTACTTTCGAAACACACAATGGGAATAAGTCCATTTACGCTTAACATATCCAAGGAATTCAATCAGATCGAGCACTTTTTAACAAACTTACTGCCTGTGGTCTTCCAAAACTTTGTACTTGGATTAGCAGTTTTCTTTCCCAGATATATTTTCGTGTTAATTTTTTTCATTTTTACAAAATCACCGCAAAGTAGCTGTCCGGCGAGGGGGACGCGCGGGTGAGGCGGAGGTCGTGACGTCGACTGGCGACCCGATCTGAGTTGTATTTTTCATAGTTTTTTTTACTTCCTGAAGTGAAAGTTTTAAGATATTTTAGTGTTCTTAAGACAAAGGCTGTTTCTAAGAATGAAATATTTAAATGAACTAGTGAAGGTAAAAAAGAAGCCATTCTGAAGTGAACCCTTACGAAAAGCTGTATAAAAATAAAATTTTAAAAATTATTAACAGAATTTTTAATTTGTTACTGTTTAAGCATAAATTCTGTGCTGATCTATTTCCTGTTATTAAAAAAAAATGTTTAAACAAATTAAAAATTCTGTTTAGTGCCAATAATAGTATAGCTATAGTTAATTAAATATTAAAAATACTTATAATGTACATAAGGTGTCCCCATAGACTATTAAAAACTAAATCAGAAAAGTGGAAACCATTTTGTTCTAATTTGAACCGTTTAGATTTCAATTTTGAAAAGAAAAAGATTAATATTAGTAATTAAACGCACACAGAAAAGATGAACAATACCGTACTAAAGCAAGCCGGTCGCCGAGTGACGTAGATCGCTCATACCGAGTTGGGATAGGTCAAGATCGCTCGAGGCAAAGAGTTAATATAACTTGAGTTTCCTAGACTAAAATGGGTAGTAGACGTAAAATAATGAATGATTGTATCCTAAATCAAAGACATCCATCATTTCGTAGAATGAGGATCAAATAACCTTGCTCAGTTAAATGCCACTAGGACAAATCATGTTACTATCTTACAATACCCATGCTACTTTCAAATAATTAATTAAGTTCTTAAGCACAAAGATTCCTTTATCCTAGCTGATATCGCTTTTCAGAAGGATCTTCGTTGGTTAAGTTGGTTAACGATATCATCAAGCGGCTAAGAAATTGAACTTCGTTTTTGAGCCTAAAAATTTGTTGTTCTGTTAACTTACGTAATTTTTGCACATCGCAAATGGGTCATACATTTCAGAATTGCTTGCATATATAGGAAGCAGCCTCTCCATCAATCCTTAACATTCTGAATACCATCCAAAAAAGAGCTATGCACTTGATTCAAACCTGACAAGAAACTTTGCCTTACTAGGTCATTGTCGAATTTCTTTCCATTTTAGAAATACTACCATATATTTTGTTCCCATTTATATCAGCAAGTGACGAGCCTTGACTCACATGCATACCTTCCCCTCTCAATTGTAAACAGAAAGGACCTTCCACTTTGTTCACTCTTTTATTCTCAAAAAGGTCCTGTTTATGGAATCTGATACCACCAAAGTCTTTACCTAATTTGTAAGCTTCCATAATTTTTCCTGTTTTCTTCTCTAAAAGAAACCCTGGTACAAAGTATTTAGGTCCTAGGCTTTCATTGTCTGCCAATGAAAAAAGATTGACATCAAGCGTTGAGGGGTGCCACTAATTATTTTGCAGTATTTAGTTTTCGAATATCAATGGAATCTTACTCGTATGATACAGAAACATCTTGTCACCCGATCTATGATCTTATAGAATATAAACTAAACTGCAACAAGTAACCAATTCTTAAAAAAACTTACTAAATTAACTTTAAGTAGTAATTTAAAAGATATGTGGCTACATTCACTGCGGTCTACCTATATATCGACTTTTTGCGGGTTAACGACACAATTTTTGTTTGCCGTTGAAAAAAAAACACGATAACAGCCACGTGTTTCAGTTTTTAATTAGCGTTATTCATAATACGAACTACGAATAATAATACTTGCACGGGTCTACCATAAATAATCCCCTCCAAACAGGTTTAATTTACATTGCGTTTATATTTCCTGCCGACTGCCTTAATTACAATATAAAAAAAAGGCTTAACCTCAAATCATAGACCCCAAATGTCCAAAGGACGAATAACCTCAGGATTCAGCCAGAGTATTCAAGTAATTGGGCTAAGGGGTGCGGAAGACAATCCCAACGTTGCCATCTTATTTATATTATGTGTTGTTTTCCAGAAAAATAACAATAAAAAATCCATTAACTTAAAAAACCGTGCTTTTAATCAGGCTTTTTGAACAAAGATTAAACATTTTCTGCTAATGTACGGGATATTCTTTCACATAGACGCCAACTCTAAAATGACTTTCTGTTAGCAGCACAGCAGCGTCTTTAATAACACTGGTAACAAAAAAAACGGGTGCTTATTATGTAAAACTTGCCGAAAAAGCCGAAAATTCCTTACATTTTTTGTATCACCATTTTTGCTATAAAACATTGTTTTCTACCAAAATATTGCTATAAATCTATTTTATTACTAATGTTAAATGAAACTTATAATGTCATTTTTGATGCTTTACGTCGATATTTTGTTTCTGGAGCATCCCTTAACAATGTCCAACAATAATTAGCAAACAAACTGACACTCCATTTGCCTATCATTTTTCCATGGCAGAAATGTCTTGGAGGAACCGTTCCCCATGTTCGTCACTTACTGCCCCCAAATTTTCAGGAAAGAAATCGAGATGTGAGTCCAGAAAGTAAATTTGGCAGACATGTTACATCCCATTCCTTTATAAGCCTTATTTAGTTCACTAACAATATCTTTATAATTGTCAGCTTTCACATTTCCAAGAAAATGTGTGACCACTAATTTAATAGCGCGTAATTCACCTTTATTTAACTGTCAAATAATTCATTTTTCATTATTGCCCTTATTTGTGGACCCAAAAATATGTCCTATTCAATTTTTGCCTCATTAAGAAAATTTTTGTTTTAGATACAAGAAACCTCCTCCATTGCGATCCATTGCTTTAACAAAATTCTTCATCAAACCCAATTTTATCTACGGGTAATAGAAAAATTCTCTTTTCACATTTGATTTTATGGTATCAAAATATATTAGAAATATTTAAAAATTATGATATTACAAAAAGTGTATTTATCAGTGTAATTTATCGTTATTTGGATGTCATCAACTGTTAAAACTAACTAACTTTTAAATGTGTTCAGATTATTTGTTGCGTTTAGATTGACAAACAAAAATATTTTTGAGCTTTTTCCCAACTAAATTTGCGAAAAAGCCAAAAAAGATTTTTATTTGCCAATCTAAATGCAACAGATAATCTGAACACATTTAAAAATAACATTATAGATGGCTTCAAACTATCATTTTTTTCATATCTAGTTTACAGTCAAACAAACTTACAAATTGTAAAATCAATTCTTTTCTTACGATCGGGGCACTGATGAGTCCCGATAGGATGAGAGTATTTGTACAACTACTATGTGTCTATAAAATCTTAAGGTAAATGATATAATTAATTATGCTTGCTTAAATAATATTGTTTATATATGTATCGAAACATCCCGTAGATAGACTAGTCTATAAGTTGAGATATGCAATTTTATTAAATATTTCCTTCAATTAATTTAAATTTAAATATTTTTATTCAGTTCCGAAAAACATTTTTGTTTGTCAAGTAACTAACTTCTAAAAAAAACTTCGTAAATTAACTTCAAATAATCGTTTAACAGGCGTTTGACTACATTCATTGCCGAATACTCTATATATTGAATATTTACAGGTGAACAGCTGGGAAAACATATAAAGAAGCCCCAATTATTGTTTCCCGTTGAAAAATAATACGATAATGGCCACGTGTTTCAAATTTTAATTAGCGTTTTTCGATGCGCGTAAAAAGGAATATAGGAAATTTCGAAAAATGGTGTTTTGATTTGCTTTTTTATTTCGCGTAGAATTCGTATTTAACAAAATTGTTATCCAATTAAAGTGCTCGTCAAAAAGTGTGATGCTGTGTAATTTTAGTAATAAATTAGTTTTCGAAATTTAAAACTTGTTTTTTGGCATCTAGAATTAATAAGCTATTTTGATTTAGAGGGAGTCCAAGCCGAGAGTGACCCATTTTAAGTGCCTATAAATTCTAAACCAGGCCTGCTAGATATCTACGCACCATTCTTCCTTTGATCTAACGTTTTTTGTAGTTGGTCGCAATTTTTTTTGACATAGCAGAACGAGAGAAAAAATACCGTTTTTCAACATCTAAATTTTATTTTTGATAACTGAATGTTTGCTAAAGAAATAGAAACTTGAAACAAATGCTGAATGTGGTGTTCATTTTGTTCAATACATTTTTGATATCGAAACCCCAATTTATCGAACGAGTTTTGTAATATATCCTGGGGTATTGCTTGAATCACGTTACGAATATTTCGTTTTTGGTCTTCAAGATTTTGTGGAAATGGAATATAGCATCTGACCTTTACGTAACCCAACAAAAAAAACTGGGGTTGTGAGGTCTGGGAATAAGGTGCCCATTCAATAGGGCCAGCCCTCCTTGGAGCGACAGACAGTCCAACGGAATTGATAAAACATATTTTTTAGCCTCTAGGGACGCTTAAACGTGAAGATATTCAAAGCCTGGTAATTTTTTTCACGATTACAAACATTTTATTTCGCCGCAATTTTGTTGCGCCGCACTGTAGTCAAAATATAACATTTAGAATTCCAAAAATCTGAAAAGCCGAAAAAGATTATGTATGATATTTTTTGTTTATAATTTGAAGTATATTTCAATGAAGCTTGTGGAGATGACGAGATTTCAGCTGAAGTTCTCTTAAAGTTGCCGGAAGGTGCTTTGGATGCCCTCGCTTTTGCAAATAATGATTCCTGGTCTAAAGGAGTTTTTCCTTCATGCCTAAAATCGGCAATAGTGATTCCCTTGCATAAGGGCGGGGATCTCAGTGAGCTCCCGAATTTTCGTCCAATTTCTTTTTTTTGTCTACGGTCTCCAAGGTTATTGAGAAAGTTGCTAAGAAGAGATTGTGTGAGTATCTTGAGACATTTCATTTACTTACCTTGAATCAGTTTGGATTTCAGAATGCAAAAGGGACGCACGATGCCATTTTTGGTTTTCTCGAGGGTGTCTACACTAACATTAATCACGGAGAGGCGGTGGCAGCGGTTTTCTGTGATCTCTCAAAAGCTTTTGATTGTGTCGATCACAGAATATTGCTGTCTAAGCTCGAGTTGTATGGTTTCAGGGGCTCCGCGCTGTTGTGGTTTTCTTCATACCTTTCAGGTCGAAGCCAATCTATAACTACTTCCGAAAGGCGATCTTCGTCATTGAGCATAAATTGTGGGGTTCCGCAAGAGTCTGTTTTAGGTCCTCTCTTGTTCTTGATTTATATTAATGATCTTGTGAAAGTTAACATATCAGGAAAATTTACCTTATTTGCGGACGACACCTCGATTGTTTGGCATAATAAAGAGATTGCTCAGCTAAGGAAAATTATAACTCAAGACTTGCTGGAGGTTAAAAGATGGTGTGATTCAAACCGACTTTCCTTCAATTTGACGAAGACTAATGTTGTTGTGTTAGGTGTGACATGCAGAACTTGCAGTTAGACAGTGTTACAATCCTTGACAGCCATGTGACAAGGTTTTTGTTGATAAAAATTACGTTTCGAGGATCACATTTTAAATTTGAGCAAGAAACTCTCTTCTGGCTGCTTTGCAATCAGAATTGCAAGAAATAAACTCGGAATGGCAGTGGCGCGTACCGCTTACTTTGCCTTATTTGAATCGCACCTCAGATATGGGATTCCATTCTGGGGTTTTAGTAGTCAACATCTGTTAAACATCATGTTTGTGCTGCAGAAGAAAGCTGTTCGCTTTATTGCTGGTGTGGGTCTAAGAGAATCCTGCAGACCTCATTTTCTGTCACAAAAAATCCTAACTCTTAGCTTTTTATTTATCCTCGAAACAACATGTCTAATCTTTAAATACCGAGAAAATATACAGCGTCCTGCAGGTCAACGAAATACCAGACAAGCTTTGGATTTGCCTTTGCCAGTGCCTACTTCTGCTTTGACTAAAAATTCTTTGATTTATGAGGGCAGAAAGCTTTTTAACTACTTGTCAAGTAGCCTTAGAGCAATTGGGTCATTAAAACAATTTAAAAGAAGTCTTAAAGAAGTATTGTTAGGTAAAGCCTACTATAAACTTGCCGAATTTTATGCTGACCCTATTGCCTAATCTGTCTGGTTGTATATGTTATCTATCTTACGTTCTTTTTTCAGCTGTACTGTTTTGCACATACTTGTATTTACTACGTTTGTATTTTATATTGTTTAGCTTGTTTAATGTTTTAAGATTTTTTTGTATACTATTAGACTTTATATTATTTTGTAGTATGCTTTGTCAATGGAAATCACATTTCCTCGATAATAAAGTATTTTGAGTTTGAGTTTGACTTAGGTGGGCGTACTCACGAAATCCTTAGCTCTAATTATTTGGGAAATCAAGACAATTTACATTAAGTTAAACTAAATATGCATAAAAATAAGTAAAGCTAAGATTAATTAGATTTTTAAATAATATTATAATATAGCAACAAAAACAAAAATTAACAATATTCAGGAGTTAATCAGACAGGGCTTCCTCGTCATCTGGAGACTAACAGTAAAAGAACATCCTTATTTATTGGACCACTTTTGTCTAAGGGGTAAAACACGCAAAGAAGAAATTAACGGATCAGAAAAGGAAAATAATTATTAAATCTACATTTGTTATTTTTGGCGACATCTTTCGTGTATTATGTTCTCTATAAAATTTAATATCTTTGTGCCTTGATTCTTGTGCATCTTCCCCCCAGTTGTCCAATCGGAAGTAAAAAATTATCGATTATTTCTTTTATGAACTGTGGCAGGCATTGGGAATCGTTCATATAATTGCACGTATAATTGCGAAAACTTGTGATTATAATGTGTTGTTTTCTTTTACTGAATAAGTTTTTGTCTTGCTCCCCACGAGCTTGCCACATTTTAAAATCTTGTCTATACATAATATGTAATAAACATTCAAACAATCTAATGTAGGCGAAGTCAAAACAAATAGGATCAGAAGTGCGTAATGTTACTTTTCTAGTTTATTAAAATGTAACTGTTTAATTTTGTTATAAGGGCTTGTCATTGTATGATTAATTTAATATTATAATCTACTACTTTAGTATTAAGTTTAGTGATTAATATGTACGCCTTGTTGGTTTGATTTACTTAGATTTTGGTAGTTTTGTTATTAGAAGCGGTTACATTGTTTATATTTAAGCGAAATATAAATTCAACACCTTTTGCAGAAAATTTCGGTACATACAGTGTCACCTCTCGATAAGTAGTTAATTTTGTAACTATATCTGAACTAAAGATATAAATGAATAATTTTCAGTAAATGGTACAAGTTTAGCGTTCGAATCATAGATGTCGCCAAAATAAAATCAGTTCAAATATAATTGTTGGATTTATTTAATTTTGCCGAATTTAATAATTATATACTGTATAAGAAAAACTTCAAATAGCATTTTAGACAAACTAATTATTTCCCATATATTTTACAGGGTAGATATAAATTAGATTTTATTAATTTTGAAAACCGTTTTCGAGTCCTTTATACAAGTCTTGGAATTTTCGTTTTCCTTGGCTAGATATGCTGCATTTTTAGATTCGTATATTTTGTATAACTCTTCTGTCGCTGTAAAAAAAAACCAAATCATTAATACCCCAATAAATTCTTTGATATAAAATCGATATTATAAATTAATATTGAACTGTAAATACTTGTATTAAAAAAAAAAGATTGCCTTGATAAATATTTCTTTTCAGATATACATAGGATTATTTTCAGACTATAGATACTATATATACACCACTTCATACTTTCTCTTAAATCTACATTTTATTATTCGTGTTCCCTTTTGCTGTGCATATGTAACATATAAAGGTATTTTCATTTAAGTTAGACATACATAAACCAAAGGTATTTCTCGATTCAATATTAATATTCTTACCTTTTTTTCTCTGAGATTATATAAACTACAGCCTTCTTATAATTTCTATCAATGTTTGATGTTCTGAAATTCAGATCGACTTTTGTTTTGTCGATAGTTGCATAATTACTTGGAGCCTATTATAAACTGAAATTTCGTTGTCTGCGTCTGATGCATTTCCTAAAATAAATAGTTAATAATTGTGTGAATAAATTCCTATTTTATGGTTAAATAATGAGTTTATACAATTGGGAAAATTCTATTAAACTAAACTCAACTTACGTTTCATTTTTATGGCATTTAACTACTTCGATTTTCGACTCTTTGGTGCTCTACTCCGGACTAATATTTGACTTTTCTGAGTGGTCCTTTTCCCTTATTACTAGACTAATTAATTAAATATTATTTGTTTATTTACGTTTCCATTTCGCTTATGCGTTGCTTTTAAATTTCAGGTTAGTTGTTTTTGTCAATGTTTTTATTGCGTCGTCTCGGAACTTTTCGGATCTATTCGGCTAAGACTTCCATATTAACTTATTCTCGAAACCCTCTATCTCAGGTTCTTCCTCATATCAAGAGCGCAGGCATCTTTTTCGCTGTTGCCGAGTGTATTCCTGCATTATTTCCTGTATCTTTCTCAACTAATGGAGAGTCGTTTTTCTTGTGCAACATGTTAATCATATCCTTGTTTTATCCCGACTATGTGCTCTTTTGGCTAGGTTATTAGCACCTGACATATTCTAGCCAATGGTATTTCGCCACCGTTAACCAAAGTTCTAGATGGAAAGGAAGCTGGGGGAACACATTTTTCACTTTTCTGGTCACCTGCAGATAACCCACAGGTCTTCAGCGCGAGTCTGAGGAAATAATCCAACATTTCCTCAACACCGCAATAGTTTTTCGGGCACATTATAGTTTGCACTGTGAGTGTTATTTTTCGTGCTAGAAAATCTCTCTAAGAGAGGATTTTACCTGAATATTGGACCAGACCGCCATTTTCCATGCCCTTGTACTTGGCACGTGAAACCACTTTCTGACTAGAACTGAGTGACCCTATTGGATAGGGTTCAAGTCAGGGGCCAACTGTAAGTCACAGTCCTAATTTCAAGTCAGGGGCTAATAGCAACTGCAAGTCACAGACATAATTTCAAGTCACGGACTTAACTTCAAGACTCGGGACTAATCCCATGTCACGGGCCTAGTTTGAAGTTAGGAGCGCTTCAGAACTTCCAGGTGCTTCTGGATTTGGTGACACTTATTGTTTACTTTTTTTTCTTTTGTACCGTAACTGATATCACACTTATTGTTTATATTTTTCGTTTATACCGTAACGGATAAATAGATTTTTTTTTACTTTATTTGTGTGTTTTATTTAGCTCACTCTTTTTTACGGTCCGAATAACTTTTTAGATTTTATTAAAATTTCTTTTAAAGTATCAAGAGGAAGCAAGGGCCGCGAAGATCAAGGGGCTTTCCAATTTAAGTCGTAATAAATTGGTGGCGCTCATTTCTTTTTTTTCTCTCTTTTTCTTTCTTTAAGATTTCTTAAGTTTTCCCACGCCCTACTCTCCGGGTTAATTGAGCTAGGGCATCTACATTGCACGCTCTGTTGACCACGAGCTGTAATCTTGATACCTTTTTATGATTGAAATAATTTAAAATAAAACAGTAATAATAATTATTTTTACATAAGAACGTAGCAATCTTGTACCTTGGTTTTAAGAAAATCCAGGGTTACAAATACCTGAGGGGCCAACTTTAAAAATGTAACACTTTTGGGACACGAATTCGAAGTCAAAGCGTTGCAAACTTTGCCGTCTACCATGGTTTTTAACAAGTGGTGGTAAATACGGAATGCTTTTTCATTTAAAGTAAGTTTTATAGGTAAAAGAGTAGAAATTTGATTGTCAATGTAAGAAAATTCTGATTTAATTACCTCATTAGTCTCTTTTATGGATTGAATTCTTATAGGCCGACAGAAACGCGTTGACAAAGTATGTGGGTTTTGCCATAAGTCTAATTTCGAATTTTTGTTTTGGTAATACATTTGCAAGGGAACTATGGATGTGGTAAAATACTGAAATCATTTTGCGATTGATTTAAATTTTGTAACTCAAAGTATAATATAATATAAATATAATTTGTTTAAATTTTTCTTTTTTGGAGACTCTCTTAGACTTATATATACTTATATGTCCCGCCAAGCAGAGCTCTTCTTTATTTGTTGAGTTAACAACTTCTTGCACTCTTGTTCGCTCTCTCAAACCAGTCCTGAGTCAGTAGATGTACAGGGTGTCCGGATTTGGTTGCAAAAGCAGGGTATCTCGCTTATTTTTTAAGATGCGGATTGCGGATTTCACGAACCTGAGCTAATCTTTTGTGAAACTCATGAAGCCGTAAACAAAATTTTCATAGCCTTCTACGTTTATGAGATATTCAAATTCAATTCAAATTCAAATTTTTTATTTGGTTTCGAGCACTATAAATATAGAAAGAAACACGTCAAATAGAAACGTAAGTAGACATATGACAAGTACCTAATATAAACTAACAACAGATATATCTAAATATAGATCACAAAACATAGTATATAATTTTTTCCTCAAGTTAAAATCCCTTCTGCAGTGCGGTGTCCAACAATCAAGGAAAAAAGGTTTTCAGTTTGCATATTATGATGGGTTATTCCTCAAAAAAGTGAAAAATTCATCTGTGGTGTAAAAAGTCTGTGATAAAAGTAAGCTTTTAATTTTATTTTTGAATTTATTTTGACAATTTATTGCCTTAATGTTATAAGGTAACATATTATAAATTTTACTCCCAGCGTAGATTGGTGATTTTTTATAAATATTTAAGTTATGCTTGTTTTTTTATTTCTTGTATCATACGCATGAAAATTACTGTTAATTTGAATTAGATTTTTATTTCGATGGATATATGATAATAATTTTAAGAGATAAATTGAAGCAACTGTCAAAAGTTTATATGACCTGAATGTCTCTCTGCAAGATGTTTTAAAAGGTATACTAAAAATGATTCTAACAATTCTTTTTTGTATTATAAATACTCTCTCTATATCTGAGGCCTGACCCCACACTACTATGTTATAAGCTATTGCAGAATATATGAAAGCATAATATACATTAATAATTGTTGTACGGTCAACATAATTACGGAGATCAGAAATTACGTATCCTCCCCTATTAAGCTTCTTACAAACATTGTCGATCTGAATGTTCCAATTAAGGTGGCAATCCATAGACAAACCCAAGAAACTAACGCATGAGGAAAGCTCAAGATCATGACCATCGAAGGAAATGCTGATATCACAAGGTTCTCTACGAATAGTTCTTAAGTTCATAGCTACAGTTTTGGTATGGTTAATCATTAGCTTATTAGCAAAGCACCATTTAGAAAACGCATTTAGCACAGTGTTGATTTTATTTTTTAAGTGACTTTCTGACATATGGGATACTACGATAGTAGTATCATCTGCATATAGAAAAACCTGGCCCTGACTTATATAGTGAGGAAGATCATTAATGAAGAGTAGGAAAATCAGGGGACCTAAGATACTTCCCTGAGGTGTGCCAATATTCTGATTAAAATCCGACGACACTACATTTTTAATTTTTACAGAAAATTTTCTGTCAGTCAAAAATGAAACTATAAATGCGTTTATATTACCACGTAGTCCTAGGGCGTCTAGTTTAGCCGAGACAAACTGTTTATCAACAGTGTCGAATGCACGTGTCAAGTCAAAAGACAACGTAATTACAAATTCACCTTTGTCCATCTTATTAGAAATATACTGTATAAGATCAATGCACCCAGTTTTCGTAGACATGCCTCTCCGAAAACCATGTTGCCTCTCGTTTAAGATATTATTTTGCAAATGTCATTAATACGATTGTAAACAATTTTTTCAAAAATCTTAGAAAAGGAGCTCAATAAAGAAATAGGCCTGTAGTTTTCCATGCTAAGAGAATCCCCCCTCTTAAATATAGGTACAACTATGGATTTCTTTAGCCTGTCCGGAAATACACCAGCACACACCGAAACATTAATCAGGTCACACAATGTGGTTGAAATATTAAATATAACACGTTTAATAAACTTAATGGATATAGAGTCGAGACCACAAGACCCTTTGTTGGGGAAACTCATGACAACTCTCTCCACCTCGGTACTTGTAACAAACCGGTAATAAAACGAATTCAAGACAAGTCTTCGACCAATAGTGCACGTGTCGGAGAATCGCCCACCGAAATAAGTACCCAGCTTGCTAGGGATGACTAATTCCAGGTATTCCCCAAAGACTGACGGAACCTCAAGTGGCTCAGAAATTATTTTATTATCCCGAGATAGAACTATATTTTTTGTGGTATTAATGTTTTTGCCCTGTATTTTGCTTGTTTTAACTTTATTGGTTGAACAAGAAATTAAAGTGTAGTAAGCGAGTTTTTCGTTTTTAATTTTCATGGTTACTTCTTTTTTAAATATTAAATAGCGATGTTTGATTGCATCGTCCCTACTATTATTTTTTAGCCAGTTTAGTTCTTCTAGATTATTAATTTGGATTAAAAGGTCCTCTGAAAATCTCATTTTAAAATTATTTTTAATTTTTCTGGTCTTTATGGGAAAAGTGGTTTGAAAACTCTAACAAAAGGAGTAAAAAAAAAGTATCAAAGTCAAGGTTTAGGTCGGAACCTAAAAAACCCTCAAACGCTCTACCAAACCTATAAACGAATTCATTAATACCTATTTCATTAATGGATCTGTAATCCATAGTACTTATTGATTTTTTTGGCAAATCGCATGTATCAATAATTTTAAATTTAAATATTTGAGCTGTATGATCTGAGAAACCCAAATCACAGTTACGTACCTGAAGCAAAGAAGGTTTATTAGAAATAACATAGTCTAAAATGGCATTCAGTCGGGTTGGATTTTTTAAAAGAGAGACCATACCGAAGCTCTTTAATAAATCCGAGAGTATTCTATGTGATTTATCATTACATCCAGCATTTACATTCAAATCACCACACACAATGACCAACTCAAAACTGGATGCTGCTGTAAATAAAATCTGATTTAGTACATCAATAAAAGGCTGCAAGTGTCCCGATGGTGGTCGGTAGATAGCAATCAAGCAAAGATGTTTTAGTTACAGACAGCAACACTCAATAACTGACTCAACTGAGAGACTGTCAATAATCTCCACAGGGGAGGCCTCCGATATGAGAGAGTCATGAATAAAGGGCGAAATAGAAAATTTTGCATTTTGGGACCCCCCTCGTATCTCGGTTATCCTTTAACTTAACGCAAAGGGAAAAATTGCTGCTTATGCAGTTTGTTACGCTGGATCCAGTGGCGTCATATTTTTCATTTGAGTTGTTATTTTTTAGATATGACTCAAAGTTGTGTTTTTTTAAATAGGACAAACTGTATATTTGTCCAGAAATTGATTTGTCCTTTTAAAAGCTTCTCAAAAATATATAATAGTATGGGTCTATTTTAATAAACAACAACAAAAATCCTAATTTTTATAATTATCATCCCAAATTTTGCAGTAGGCCATGCAAAACAATGCTGCCTTTTATTTAAAGTCGTTAACAATATCTACATCCTAACAATAAATCAAAATAAATATGTAATTAAATCTGTTTATCAAAATATGTATTGATAATTTCGCACCAAAAAAGTACCACCTACCTAGATTTATGTAACACAAGAACAAAACAGTAATAAATTATGTAACAAGCCTTTCAGCAAAAATCAACTGTCGTATAAGAACTACAGTAACCAAAGAAATCAAAAGAACTGTTCAAACTGATTTCCTTTTTGTTCTATGCATGCTTCGCAAAATTTTCGTATTCGTTTTAGGGAATTAAGCAAAATAACTGTATGATTTTGTAAATAGCGAAAATTTTCTCTTATTGCATTTCATAAATCTTGGACATTATCATAGTGGTCTTTGTAAATTCTATTTTCCAGATATCCCCATAGATAGAAATCTAAAATCGACAAACCTGGGACCTAGGGGGCCATCTTATAGGTCCATTTGTTCCGATCCATTGACTGGTAAAATTATTGTTCAAAAATAATCTCGTCATTCCAGAATTGTGTGCAGGAGCACCGTCCTGTTGAAAATAAATTTCGTTAATTTGCGCTAGAACAGGAACATCGCTATGCTATAAAATTTCTATATAGATTTTCCTCAAATATATAAAATTTTATACGTGTTCCTAATATGAAGCAGGACACATTTAGACCAAACCTGCCCTGCTGTCTTCTGGGAAATATTTGGTGTTGATTTTCCTGGGACCAGAATCTACTATTGTGCCTATTGAGTATACCAGAATTACTGAAATATGCTTCGTCTGACCATATAACCTTCCTTTCAAAATCTCTAAC
Organism: Kuschelorhynchus macadamiae; assembly: GCA_030620095.1. Taxonomy (NCBI): domain Eukaryota; kingdom Metazoa; phylum Arthropoda; class Insecta; order Coleoptera; family Curculionidae; genus Kuschelorhynchus; species Kuschelorhynchus macadamiae. The sequence continues at coordinate 16,510 of JAUTXW010000627.1, forward strand.
CATATCGCATCTTTCTCGAAACCAATTGCAGAAGACTACCCGACGCTCTGCATCCCCTGGCTGTAAGTGCTGCACGAGCCTAAATTTGTATGGATGGTATTTGTGCTTTTTTAGAATTTCTTGAACTCTAGTTTTTGGAATCCCTATGCTCTTTTCACTAGCCCTACAAGAGTTTGTAGGGTAAGCTTCTGCATTTGCCAAAACCGTAATTTCCTCAGCCTCCCGATTTTCTTTATTATATGCTTTCGTACGAGGTTTGATAAATGACCCGTGATTAAGTAAATTCTTTTTTATCCGATAAAAAGTGGATATATTAGGTTGCCCCCTTTCTGGATATCTACATAAAAATTAAGCAATAGTATTTCAACATACCTAAAAATTAACTATTTACCTGTTAAAATACATCTCAGAAGCCGCTTCAACATTTTCATTAATATAAAACAAGTTAACATATCGTACTTTTCATAATGTTCGAAAGTTTGGTTTTCTTCCATAATAATACAAATATATTTTTACACAATAAATAAATACAAAAAACTAGCGCTATATTTTATATACGCATACAAAATTGGGAAATGTCATTTGCTTCCAAGAAAACAAAAGAAAACGACATCGTTTTGCATAGTCTACTGCAAAATTTGGGATGATAATTATAAAAATTAGGATTTTTGTTGTTGTTTATTAAAATAGATCCATACTATTATAAATTTTTGAGAAGCTTTTAAAAGGACAAATCAATTTCTGGACAAATATACAAGGTGTCCTATTTAAAAAAAACACAACCTTGGGTCATATCTAAAAAATAACAACTCAAATGAAAAATATGACTACGCCACTGGATCCAGCGTAAAAAACTGCATAAGCAGCAATTTTTCCCTTTGCGATAAGTTAAAGGATAACCTAAAATGCAAAATTTTCTATTTCGCCCTGTATCTCATAAACGAAGAAGGCTATGATAATTTTGTTTACGGCTTCATGAGTTTCACAAAAAATTAGCTCAAGTTCGTGAAAACCGCAAGGTTCTATCTTTAAAAATAAGCGAGATACCCTGCTTTTGCAACCAAATCCGGACACCCCGTACAGTCAATGGTACCTGATGTAATAAGGTCTTCCTTAAGCCATTTAGTATTTTTCTACATAAATCTGGACAAAAATCTGTGATTTTCATTCCACTTCCTTCATAAGGCCATACAAAAAGTATGGATGGCCTTTTTAAGCTCGTCATCATCTTGGGTAGTCACATTCTCAATTCCAATAATGTTAATAACATGTCCAATTAAGATTTTTTTTATTTTACCTCCATAGGACAAAATGGAGTTTTTACTTATAAAACATTAAATAATGTCAGTCAAGTGAAACGCGCACATCTACCTAAAAAAAACGATGCTTGACTCCAATTATCATCTGTGATCGGTCCAGAGCAAGCCAACGCCAAACTGAGCGCTTCCTCTGACGACAAACTTTAAGGCAATATAATGTAAATTGCTAATTGCTAGAAGTTACTAGTTTCTACAAGAAAAAACCAACTTAGTAAATTAGCTTTAATTAATCATTAACAGATGTTTGGCTGTATTCGGAATACTCTATTTATTGAATATTTGTAGGTGAATAGCTGGAACGGAAAAACATATAAAGCAGACACAATAATTATTGTTTGCCTTTGAAAAATAATACGATAATGGCCACGTGTTTCAAATTTTAATTAGCGTTCTTCGATACACATAAAAAGGAATACATGCACCAGCTTTCCATAAATGGTGTTTTGATTTCCTTTTTTATTTCAAATAGAATTCGTAGTTTAAAAATATGTTCGTGTTGAGAGAGAGGACGCTTTTTTTATTATTGACCAATTAAAGTGTTCGTCAAAAACGGATGCAGTGTAATTTTAGCATTAAATTTACGTGATTTTATAAAATGTGTCCGTCAATTTGATGAGTTTTCGAAATTCAAAAGTTTGTTTTTTTTTTGTTGGCATTTAGAATGTCTGAGCTATTTTATTTTGGATTTCACAAGAGGTGGTAGACGTGACACAAAAACTAAAATGTCCAAGAAAATATGCTTAAGTCCCTCTTTGTAACAAATAACACAAATAGCTTGACTCTTTGCGTTTTGGACACCAAAATACACTACAATGGTTTTGCAAAATATGAATGGAAGTTCGATTGTACTAACACCACTGCTTTTCTGAAGTACTGGTTTACTGTCATGATAAAATAACCAAACAACTCTTTTTTACTTCGCTCGTTAAAAGGAAGTATTGTAGTCGTGAAAAAATCACACTCCGAGATTTTTTCAGATCTTTACGTTTCAAGTCCCTAGATGACGAAAAACATATTTTCTCGATTCCATCGGTCTGTCTGTCTGTTCGTGGCATAGCTAAAAAACTACTTACCCGGTTGACTTCAAATTTTGGTCAAAAATGAAGGCTCATATGGGAACAACCTGGCAATATTTTGGTGAAAATTAGGTATGGCAAAACAAAATGGCGGCCTAGTGCCATGTTAAAAAATTATTACTTAGAAAGTACTTCTCCAATTTATCTCAAATTTTGCACAAAAAAGAAAACGCTTTTCTCTAAGAAAAAAAATTGAAATAATTGAGGAAAGTGAAAAAACTGTCGTAAGTACCAGAAAATTGGATGAAAAATTTAAAATGGGCAAGATTCAAGTGACTGTGATACTTCAGAATAAAGCAAAAGTAAGAAATTTTTTTCAAGGAGATGGCTGAACAAAAACGAAAATTTCCTAAAACCGAAGGACTGATAGTAGATCAAACTGTTTTTAACTGGTTGTGTAAGGTGCGAAACAAGCATTTACTAATAATCGGGCTGATAATTCAAGCAAAGGGCCTCAAAACAGCGCAATGTCTAGGAGTGGATAATTTCAACGCGTCTAATGGATAATTGGAAAGATTCCGTCGTCGGCATGATATAACTTTCAAGAAAATATGTGGTGAATCTGCTGAAGTCAATATTAAAGAAATAACTTCTAGTAATGAAAAGCTTTTGTCTATTTTAAAAGATTATGCCCCAAGGGACGTGTTCAATGTAGATGCATTGCCAACGAAAACGTATGCACTAAAGAATGACAAAAGTGCTGAAAAAAAATAGCAAAATAATTCTATTTGTGCAAATTTGGAAGGTGAGGTGAGGCCGCTCATATTAGACAAAACTAAAAATCCTCGATGCGTTAAGTGTGCACACATCGATAAATTACCTCTCCAATAGGTCTCTAACAAAAAAGCGTGGATAACAGCCGACATCGTGACAACATGGCTTCACAGATTTGATACCAAGATAAAGAAGCAGGATAAAAAAGTGGTTTTGTTTCTGGATAATGCAACAACTCATTCCAAAATTACACTGGATAGATAATATCCAACTTATTTTCCTTCCCCCCAATACTACTTTACATTGCCAACCTTTGGACCAAGGTGTTATCCAGAATTTTAAAATGCTCTACAGAAGCTACGTTTTTAAATGTGTTCCGATTATTTGTTGCGTTTAGATTGACAAACAAATTTTTTTTTATTCAGTTGCGAAAAAGCCAGAAGCTACCTTATTAAGAGGCTCTTAACATGCATAGACAGTAGTTATCTTCTTCCACAGATAGAGAACAATATAACCATAACAAATTCCTGGATATGGTTTTCAATGGCCTTACGCAACTTGTCCCCAATGACAATAAAGGAGTACTTTATGAAAGCTGGATTTCTGTGTAATACTGATATTGACGACTCCGAAAAAGAAGATAATATACCCGTCACACAACTGTTTCCAACCATTAAGGACACCTTTATTAACTTAAAACAATTTGCATCCATCGACAGCGATTTACCAACAGAAAGTGCAGAATTGACTAGCAGAGACTGTATAGAAAAGATTCTAGAAAGGGATGGAACTAAGCCCGACTTTGATACTGAGGATGAGAAATCTGAAATTGTTTAAATATAACAAGCCTGTCGAGTTATGTAGGTGTAGAATATACATATTTTAAATTTTGCTTTATCACATTTAATTAGTCATGTTACAAATATCTAAAATTATAAAACATATATTTTTTTGGTTTAAATTTTGTTGTTTTAAGGTCATTGCAAAAACTTGACAGATATGCTTTAAATCATATATTTGTCAAAATACATGTGAAGTCAGATATCGTTTCGACCGCACTTCGGTCTTTCTCAAATCTTAAAACATAAAACTATTTAAAAAAGTACAAAGTACTCAGTAGTAGAATAACCGCGGTTTTAACATAATATATATATATATATATATATATATATATATATATATATATATATATATATATATATTTCGGCCTTCAGGCAGTATCGGTCAGTATTAAAAACCGAAATACCCGAACACTGAAACAAACAAAGTGTCATATCATTCGACTTTAAAAGTCGATGAGGGAAATAAGCAACCAGGTACTATGGTGCACTAAATTGTTTTAGATGCGACCTAATTGGGAGCACAAGACGACACGTCTGTGCAAAATAGAAGAGAATAGAAATATCAATTTCCGTGCGGTTCTTGGTCGTAAAAGGTTATATGAAAGAACTGAAGATGAGGAAATTACTCCTTCACCAATATATCAAGAAGCGACCAAAACATGACGCTCGGTTTGTTTCAGAACCAAGGAGCCATCCTGCTACCATTTCTAGACACATTCATTCCCCGAAGGTGGTCATTATTTACAGTTTTACTTCATCTAAATTAATATTTAATAGTACAGAATCTCTTTTACTTGTTAAATTTGTTAAATGTTAATAATTATCTTGTGCGCGTTTGAAACTACATTTTTCTAGAAGTCTTGTCATTTCAAATACAATGTGCCCCAACTCAAATTTTTACTAACAATATGAGACATTAACACCGTTTCGAGTTTGTTAATTAGACTATACCTTGTATATTGAATATTTGCAGGTGAATATCTGAAACGAAAAAACACACAAAGAAGACACAATTATTCTTTGCCGTTAAAAAAATACGATAATGGCCACGTGTTCCAAATTTTAATTAGCGTTCTTCGATACGCATACAAGGGATTACATACACGAGCCTCCAGTAAATGGCGTTTTGATTTTCTCTTTTATATCAATTAGGATTGGTTTTTAATAATATGCCCGTGTTGAGAGAGGACTTTTTTAAAAATCGTTGGCAATTAAATGGGTTGCCAAAAAGAATAACGCAGTGAAATTTTAGCTTTAAACGAGTCACCTGATTTTGATGAGTATTCAAAATTCGAAAGTTTGTTTTTTTACCCAACATGAATGAATGCATTTGTGTGTGTCCGCGATTTTCTCTACAACTATTGAACGGATTTGAATGGAATTTTCATCGTGCTTGTCTTGTATTTTTGGGGTGTACATTATTATTAATTAAAATAAAAGTAAACCTAAAAAAATAATTTAAATCAAAGATAGGCAGTTAAAAAAAATGTAAAACAACAAATAAAATATTCCTTAAATAAATAAAACCAATTTCAAAAATGCACTGAAAAGTAAAATATAACATTTTCAGCGACCTTAAAAAGTTACTTATAAAGTCGCATCAAATTAGTAACCAAGAAAAATTAGATATTTCTTGAGGTATTATAGTATTATTAAGGGAAAGCAACTAATATCAAATACATGACTTTCCTTATTACCTAGTAATAATATTTCTGTTGTCTTAAATGTTTTTTTTTCAGTGCGTTTTTAAAAACGGGTTCATCTTTTTCATGTTTTTTATTACTTTTAGTTTTTACAATTTTTCTTTTGTATTTAGAATAAATATGATATTTTGATTAATTTTGCATTTTAAAGTATTACAAGATATGGTAGAAGTTATGCATAATCGAAAAATGTTTTTAAAAATATGAGCAAGTTACGTCTGTCCCTGATAATGAGGTAAAATACAAAAGTTTCAAAAAAATATTTGTTCCTGTCTCTTTTTATCTGTTGTTGTGTCAATTACAATAATTGAGACTACCTCGGGACTATTATAACTATTTAGCATGCAAAATACTAGACATAAAATAGATTTGTTTAAAACTATTTAGGAATTTAAAAATAGATATGCTAGGTTTTGGTATTCAGTGCCCCAGTTTTTAAATACCAGTAACCCGAAAGCAATTGCAACCAGGTATAGGACATGTTACACGAAAAATCAACAAAAAACACGAGTGAGATCTCATCTAAATTCGGCAACATATATGTATTCAGATTATTTTTTATATTATTTCTATTATTGTTATTATTATGCTTATTTTGTGTATCTTTATTTACATTGTTTTAAAAAATAAATTATATCATTTATTATTGTGTATCATAAAAGGAAGATTTTATTCAAGGAATTAGAACTTTACCGATTATTTAAAAATTTTATTAGACCGCCATTTTGTTCCGTTATAAGGAATCTTCACTAGAATTTTACCAATTTATGCCTATTTCAGTCAGTTGGATGAGTAGTTTTTTGATAATGAATTGTAAAAAATTTCATTAGACGGACATTTTGTTCTGTCAATATAATATGTCCGTGTTGTGGTGTAGTTTGGTTAGAACTCTTGTATTTGGATCTGTCACTATTGATTTTTAAAAACGTTTTGTGAGGTGGCTGCCATTTTGTTTCGCCATATTGAATTTTTCATCAAAATATTACCATTCCATCCCCCTATAAGCCTTGATTTTTGCAGAAAGTCAATGGGATAAGATTTTTTTTTAGCTATGCAGTTTACAGATAGAACGACAGATAAACAGATGTGGGAGAACATGTTATTCAGGGTTTAAATGCAAAAATCTCAAAGGGTGATTTTTTCACGATTACAATACTTCCCTTAGTGAGAGATACGATCGATAGGTAAATATTTCAGAGCGTTTTTGAAGGCAGTTCCACTTTTTCAATTTTTTTTTAGTTATTCCTCCATTAGATAAAATGGTCAATGACCCCCAATAAAAATTTCCAAACAAAAACAAATAAAAAAAATAATACATAATTTATATTTTTTCAAGTTTTTTTAAATTTGGAAATACCCTCTATTATTCTAAGCGTATAAGCTCGTTGACCATTCTCTTAATTCCGCGACACATTATCCATGCCTCACACCGCGATGTAGACGTTTCGTTTCATTTGAAACCGATCACGACTGTGTCCGTTGACCTTGTGATAAACGTAGGCGCTTTTCTTAGTGTTCCCGATCAAATTCGCATAGGGGCGCATAGGTAAGACACGGCTTACGTTAGCAAAGTTTGGGTTAACAGCCGCGCAGAGGAAACTTAAATATTTTTGTCAGTTGATGTGTTTAATGTGGATTGTGTGGTTACGATTGCGTATTTTTATAGATTTTATTTTGAAGATTTTACTTTTTGTTTGTTGATTTTGTGGTTTAAATTAATGTTTTAAAGATAGAGCAATACTAATGGTCAAGTATACTAACAGTTCCAACAT